>JANHQD010001669.1:0-42678 GCA_024721195.1 Marasmius sp. AFHP31 | reverse complement strand
AATTTCTTCCCCGAATGTGCCAAGGGACAAACTCCCAAAGTTTGTGATCATCAGCGTCCAGACTGCGTGCGCGCCGTGTGGCATTCTCATTAGCTTTCCATTGCAGGTCCTCTGGATAGGATGCGCAGACTCAAGGTGATCTCTCTCTCGAAAGAAGGTGTTCTATTAGACTTACGAACCATATCTTTTCTGCAGGGTTCCGGAAACCACGATCACAGGTTAAATTCACCGTTTCTTGGCCGGGATTCGCGTTTCTGATCTAGGCGGTTTAGGTGCTCGCCCAGGGGAGATATTTGTTCATCGTAACATTGCCAAGTGAGTCTTAATGCCTATGATCTCCCTGGGGTAAAACTGACAGATATTTTTGTCCTTCCCCAAAGTCAATTCCACCCGGACGACGATAGCGTTCTTTCGGTCCTCACCTACGCGGTAGACTTCCTCGGTGTAGAACACGGTGCATTCTTTCACATTTCTCATTCATAATTGTCATTCCAACCGATTGCCCTCTCTATCTTTTCTCCTCCACAGTCGTAATTGTCGGTCACACCGAATGTGGAGGAGCAATGGCCTGCCACGGTGCTTCAGCGTCTGTCGTCCCGGGCCAATCCGTCACAACCATCCCGAGCCTTCCAACGGACGACCCAATCAACAGATGGTTGCAACCTCTTACCACTCTCGCCGCGTCACTTCAGATTTCATCCGCCCCGCCTGCAGAAGCTGTTTCGGTACTTGTTGAAGAGAATGTCAAACAACAAGTCCGGAATCTCGCCCAGACGCAGGTTATCGTCAACGCGTGGCAGAACAAGAGCAAGAAGGGCAAGGATGTTTGGATCCACGGGTGGGTCTACGACCTCGCTCAAGGAAAACTCAAGGACCTCCGTGTCAGTCAAGGACCCAAGGTCGCTTGAGATATCTATAGATCCCCAGATATGTACTGCTACTTCTTCATCTGCTATCTCGTTCGGTATCTGTAGAGTTCGTATCAACTTCTCGGCGTTATATGTACAATGCCACTTGCGCCCATCGACCTGAAAGTCATGTTCCCGAGTGCCCATTCATACAATCAAATGAGTGTATACCAAGTCCCCATTGGTTTGGTATTAATGTTGTATCGCTTATGGCAACAATGCGTCGTGAACTGCAACGTGCCAGTCTTGAATTGCAGTCAATGGATGATTCGGATTCCACCATATGTACAGTACGACCGCACGTAGCAGACCACGGTGACAGGAAATTTTATATTGTTCGCCAAAATTGGGTGACAATAGATTCTGGAGGTGTGGGTATCACGTGGAAGTACATTTAAATTGGCGCGTCGACGCGACAGGTCACATTCTGTGACATAGGCCACTGCTACTTCTTTCCTGAACCGCCACCATCCTCGAGCTATGGCCGACGACGATACTACCTCTCAGTCCGGCTACTCTTCGTCTTCTCGAGGAACCAAGAGGAAGGCCGACTCAGCTCCTCTCGAACAAACCTCGCATCATTCGCATCCAAGTTCCTCTTCACCTAGAAAGCCATCGAACATCAGCACAACGCCTCCTACCCTTACTGAAGCTCGCGACGAACTGTTGAGGAAGTATGGATGCGTCGCTGAGAAGCCAGTGTCAGAATTTCTCCGCGATCACGTACCACACGTCGCCGCCACCGTCGTTGAACAAGTCCTGGCCAAGTTGAAGGAAAAGTGGGAGCCGCTAAGGAAGAAGAAGGTGGAAAGAGATAGGAGGAGTGGCAAGCCCCCCGCCCCCGCTAAGAAGGTCGACGAGGATAACGCTCCACTCACACCGTCAGGGATGGTCTACGGTTATGCCGCAAAAACACCCTCGAAGAAGAAGAAGCAAGAAGCTGGAGCTTTCGAAAAACTTTGCTCGTTCATAAAGGCCGTTACTGAGCTTGCAGCCAAACTCAACGGGATCCACTGGGTCGACCATAGCTCGAAGCAGGAACATATCTCTGGCGAAGTGCCAAACACTTCGCGCCCGGACTCCTTCCTCCACCTGATCCCCAGACTCCTTGACGATTTAGGATGGGAACAGATATTGGTTACCGGAGAACTCAAGAAAAGGAAGTTTGACCCGGACGTGCTTGACGTGAGTGGCTTTGACCCTTTCGCTTTTCTTTACCATTGACTAGTTGTCTCACAGAACTGGGCCAAGGTGCTATGGGGCATGCATCATATCATGCGGAATGACCCATGCCGACTCTTCACCTTTGGGTACTCCATCGAGGACGACCAAGCGAGACTTTGGTATCATGCGCGGTCCAGCGTTTTCGTTTCTGAGACTTTCAAATGGATTGAGGTGAGTCGTGATCATTCCCTAACCTGACGTATAAGCGATCCTGACTATGGACATCCACATAGGACCCTAAACCCCTTGTCACGCTGATCCTTGCGTTGACGCTGGTCAAATCCGAACACTTCTCCCTGGCTGCGCCTCAGGGCCTTGAAGCTTGTGCGTCAGCTGCTCCATCCGCTTCTGATTCTCAGGAGGAAGACGCACCGGCTGCGAACGAAGTAATAACGTTTCCCGACAAAGTCGATGACACTCCTCTTGGCAAAGCTGGCATAGATCAGCTGTATACCGACCACTCTGATTACCTGGAGCGGATTGGGATAGACTCCAAGATGAAGAGGGTGCTGGACGAGGCCGCTAACATCCAGTACGAAATCACCGTGAACGCGACAGTCTTCGTCACGGAGGAGGTCTTGTGCGATTTCAAAGCCGGCCATCCCACTGGTCGTTGCACCCGCGTTTGGGTGGTCTACAAGAAGGAAGGCGACAGGTCTATCAAATTCGTGTTGAAGGATGTTTGGCTGGAAGAGGGCGCCGTGGTCGAAGGGGACAAACTCAAAAGACTCAAGAAGCTAGTTGAACAGGATGAGCGGAATCACGGCAAAGAAGTGGAAGTGAAGAAATGGTACAACGAGCATCTCCTACACATGTATATGGACGAGACGCTCCATCAGAGGGTGCTCGGTGTCAGCGGCCAGCACAAATCCATTCGCTTTTTCTCCGATGTGTCTGAACGCACTAGGTCCAGCTCCATCCATTCCGGCTCTCAGAGAGCAGAACCTCGTGGTGGCCCCTCTCGGGTATCGCCCTTGCGGCAAGGCCACGTGTTCGACGATCCAAATCGCTTCCACTATAGGATTGTGTTCCATGGGAGAATGACGCCGTTGGAACTAGCCCCTTGTCGCAAGACGTCGTTGGAGGTCGTCATTGGGATACTTCGAGGTTCGTTCTAGTGCTTCTCGCGCTCGCTTGTTTTTTCTAATTACTTTCTCTCTTCAGCGTGTTGGGTGTTATGGACTTACAAGATGGTGCATCGTGACCTGAGCAGTTGGAATGCCTATTGGGATCCTAGCTCAAGAACTGGCCGGCTCGGGGACTTCGATTACCTTGTTGATTATGGCGGAACTGGGACTGGAACGATTAAAACGGTAAGTAGTGCAGAGCTTTGCGCGATTTGCATCTGCTAACGTCGAACAGGGTACCCCTCACTTCTGGTCAGTCGAGGTCGAAGTAGGGAAATATCTGTTCAAACCAGTTGAGCCGGCTAAGCCGCAGCTCGGACTGGCCATGGGCTGGGATCCGTTGGAGACAGGATTACAGGTCCAGCAGCCGAAGCCCCCCTCCATTTTTCAGCACAACGTTCTCCATGACCTGGAATCAGTGTACTGGGTGAGTGTATGGACCTATTTGTACCTCATTGGTGCAGAGGATAGGGATGTTGTGCCAGACAATCGGGACATGGCCGCGCCGGTTAACGAGGGGCGACAAAAGCTCTATCAAGAGATCTTTCCCGACGGCGACTCGAACAAAGTGCACCTAGCCCGTACCTCCTTTCTTGGTATACACGGAGGCGACACCTTTCGTGATGAGCTATGGACCCAATATTCCACCAGCATCAAGGACAACGTGATCTCCTCTTTGATCAACTATCATTTTTGGGCCCTACGTCAGACCCTCGCCACTCACTTTCGGACTGCGGAGGAGGCTCTCACTACTGATGTCGTGATCCCTTATGAACATCTTGCGTTCGCCCACGCGCTGAGTGTTCTGCACAGGGTATTCTGCACGTTTGGAGAGCTAGTGAAGGACTTTAATCAGTTCCCAGTGTCGCCGCTCTTGAAACACCAATACGTGCTCAAATACCAGCATGGGCCGAACGACGTTACAAGGTGGCCGGATCCCACAGAAATCCCATTCCCCCGCACATCCGAGCAAGCACGGCCAGTCGCTAGCGGTAGTACACCGTTTCCAGGATCCTCCAGATCTTCCAAGCGGCAAAGGATGAATACAGAATGATGAATACAGAATCGAAGGAGGTTATCGATTCGGATGAGGAATAATCTTCTCCTGATGCTTCGTTATGCAGCAGGGATCATAGCATTTATATCGAATGTTTTGGATCATTATGTACTTCTTAGTGTAGCATAGAATATATGTCATGTATGTACAGATAACTACAGGGTTCGATGTGGTTTTAGAAGCAAATTGTCTCGGTCCTCGTCGAAGAGAATGTCGCACAGCCCCGGCCCATCGCGTGTAACCGTGTGATTTGATGAGACTAACACGGGACGCAAGGTCCAACGAACATGACGCGCAAGTTCACCGGCACTTGCGTCCCGTTCGAAGAGTAATTGGATTCTCAGGTGAGTACGACTCGGACTCATCTCTGTTGCTTCGTACGCGTATTTTTACCATTTCCCATCTCAGCTTTTCGGCGTTAGACATGCATAACGCCTCTTGCGTTCACCAACTTGATAGCACGCCGTCTGACATACGCGTACGACGCGATCCTGAGTGTCCATCCTTACAAACAAATAAATGTCCGTAACTAGTATCGCATATGTAAGGGGGCATGTAGACTAAACCACACCAATTGCCGTCGATGAAGAACGGTTCCACCATCTCCAAGCCCCTAGGCTGATAACGACCGCAGACCCAGCACCGATGATTGTGAGCAGCCACCACAGGATTCCTACGGTACGGTCAAGAATCTTATCGTTCAAGGTTGGCCCTCGGATCCCGTCGCGGTGCGGCTCGTAATGGGAGCAATACGTTGTAGACCCCAACGTACCGGTCTTGAATTGCAGTTAATGGATGATTCCACCACATGAAGGTACGACCGCACCCTGCACTCTGCAGACCACGGTGACAGACTTTCATATTGTTCGCCATAATTGGGGCGACAATAGTAGACTCGAGACCCAGTGCGCGAACAGGTGTGGGGCCCCTTCCCCTTCACCGCCGCTCGAGTCTACGACAATAGATTCTGGAGGCGTGGGTATCACGTGGCCGTACATTTAAATCGGCGCGTCGACGCGACAAGTCGATGACGCTTCTCTCCGCAAAGCTCAGCTATATACCGACCACCCTGATTACCTGGAGCGAATTGGGATAGACTTCAAGATGAAGAGGGCGCTAGATGAGGCCGCTAACATTCAGTACGAAATCATTGTGAACGGGACAGTCTTCGTAACGGAGGAGATTCTGTGCAACTTCAAAGCCGTCCATCCGACGGGTCGTCGCAGCCGCGTTTGGGTAGCCCACAAAAAGGAAGGGGACAAGTCCATCAAATTCGTGTTGAAGGATGTATGGCTGGAAGAGGGGGCCGAGATCGAAGGCGACAAACTCACAAGACCCAAGAGGCTAGTCGAACTGGATGAGCGGGATCATGGCGAAGCGGAAGTGAAGGAATGGTACAACAAGCATCTCCTACACACGTATATGGATGAGGTGCTCGACCAGAGGGTGCTCAGTGTCAGCGGCCAGCACAAATCCACTCGCTTTTTCTCCGATACGTCTGAACGCACTAGGCCCAACTCCATCCATTCCAGATCACAGAGGGCAGAACCTCGTGGCTTTTCTCGGATATCGCCCTTGCAGAAAGGTCACAGCTTCGACAATCCAAATCGCTCCCACTATAGGATTGTATTCCACGGGAGAATGACGGCTTTGGAATCAGCCCCTTGTCGCAAGACATCTCTCGAAGTAGTTGTCGGGATATTTCGAGGTTCGTTTCAGTGTTTTTCGCACTCGCGTATCTTCTCTAATCGGTCACTGTGTTTAGCGTGCTGGGTTCTGTGGATCTACAAGATGGTGCACCGTGACGTTAGCAGTTGGAATGCATACTGGGATCCCACCTCACTCTCTGGTCGGCTCGGGGACTTTGATTACCTTATCGAGTACGGTGGAACTGGAACCGGAACGATCAAAACTGTAAGTCTAAAGCTTTGTGGTCGACATCCGCTAACGCCGCACAGGGTACCCCTCACTTCTGGTCAGTCGAAGTTGAGGAAGGGGAATATCTGTACAAATCGGAGAAGAAGATCGCCTCAAACTTCGAGCAGGGTTGGCTTCTCAAGCTAAAGGAGAGCATACAGAGCGCGCAGCCGGATCTCACCCCCATTTTCCAGCACAGTCTTCTCCATGACCTGGAATCAGTGTACTGGGTCAGCTTGTGGACGTTTCTATTCCTCATCGGCATGGAGGATAGAGATGAAAATAACAAGGCCAAGGTTAACGTAGCACGACAGCAGCTCTACCAAGCGATCTTTGTCAGTGGCGACCAGGATGCTGTACACCTGAGACGTGGCCGCTTCATCGGAGCATACAGTGCTGACACCATACGCGACAGTATATGGCAGAAACATTCGACCGGTATTCGCGACGAGCATATTAACCTTATGACCCATGCCCACTTCTTTTCCCTACGCGAAGCAGTCGTAAAGCATTTCCAGAACGCGGAACAACAGTTAGCTTCTCGGAACTCGATTCCTTACGACCATCCTGCGTTCGGCCAAGCCTTGAGGGACCTGCAAGTAGCCCTAGAGGAGTTGAAAGGGGCGGTGGGCGCTAATTACAACCTCTATCCCGTGTCGCCGCTTTCGAAACACCAATACGTGCTCAAACACCAGCATGGGCCGAACGACGTTACAAGGTGGCCGGATCCCACACGGACCCCATTCCCCCGCACATCTCAGCAAGCACAGCCAGTTGCTAGCGGTAGTACACCGTTTCCAGGATCCTCCAGATCTTCCAAGCGGCAAAGGATGAATGCAGAGTCGAAGGAGTTTATCGACTCGAATGAGAGATAATCTATTCCTGATGCTTCGTTACGCAGCAGGGATCATGGCATTTTATATCGGATGTTTTGGATTATTATGTACTTCTTAGTGTAGCATAGAATATATGGCATGTATATGTACATAGATAACTACAGGGTTCGATGTGTTTTCAAGTTTGGGTTGTCTCGGTCCTCGTCGAAGAGAACGTCGCGCAAGCGCGGCCCATCGTGTGTAACCCCATGGTCTGATGAGATTGATGAGATTGGATTTTCAGGTGGTTACGATTCGGATTCATCTGTGTCGCTGTGTACGCGTATTTCCACCATTTCACATCTCAGTTTTCGGCGTTTGACATGTACATACGATCATTCATATCTCTTTTCACTGACTTGACAGCACGCTGTCTAACATACGACGTGATCCCGAGTGTCCATCCATACAAACAGATAAATATGTACAAGAGTCCGCAACCATATGTGAGGGGCATGTAGACTAGACCGCGCCAATTGCCGTCGATGAAGAACGGTTCCACCATCCCCAAGCTCCTAGACCGATAACAAAGTTGAAGATTCCAACGACCGCAGACCCAGCACCGATGATTGTGAGCAGCCACCACAGGATTCCTACGGTTCGGTCAAGAATCTTTCCCGTATATCGTTTAAGGTTGGCCCTCGGATCCCGTCGTGGTAC
Source organism: Marasmius sp. AFHP31 (assembly GCA_024721195.1). Lineage (NCBI taxonomy): Eukaryota > Fungi > Basidiomycota > Agaricomycetes > Agaricales > Marasmiaceae > Marasmius > Marasmius sp. AFHP31. The sequence goes on along the minus strand of JANHQD010001669.1, from coordinate 34,910 downwards.
GTAGGTGCTCGGTAGATGAATGAGCGGAGGTGTCGAGGATTGAGTTGTATTGGGTGACCGAGGAGGAAGTAGAAGCATGGCTACGATAGGTTTGTGATCAGAGGTCGTGTAAGATGGGATAGACGTGTAGATGCAATTGGTTATGTTCGATACTTCAGGCGTATCCGGAGAATCGGTATGTGTGGTATAAAGAATCCTGTCAGTCCACGACGGCGTTCGCTTTGAGCTTCGCGTGGGATGAGTTGTGGTACAGGCCGCTGGAAAGATGGAAGTAACGTACCTGTATTCGTCCACGGCACCAAGCTTGTACTTGTAGCTACATTTGAACTTCCAAAACTCACCCTCCCGCATGCCTACGAATGCTGTGCCCTTCTTTTGTTCGATGAGAAGCTGGTCAAACTCCTTGAGCGCTGTGCGGGTCGACTCGGACTCCATTGCCTGTGCGAAATCGTTCCAAAGTGTACTCGCAAGTGGGTGAGACTTGGGTATAGCGACACGGAAGTTGAGGTCTCCAGCAAAGAATAAATGACTCGTCTCGTAGAGAGTTGATGGTGCATTCGTGTCTGATCCAGGTATAGGTGGGAATAAGAGGGTGCCCACAATATGGTGAAAGTCAGCTATTCTCGCTTGCAGATATTGTTCGTGCGCCGTGAGATGTGCGCAAACGAATCTGAGTATTCATACGGATTGAGTTCCACTTGTAGCAATGACACGAATCCAACTTCGAGACTCACGTATACGTCTCTCCAACACCACCGTCTTCATCCGGAACGCGAAATCTGATGCCAACAGCTCCCTTATTGCCCATGTAACCAGGACCGCTTCCAGTCCATGCAGTCTGAACGTCGCACACTTTCCTCCCTATCCCGTCGTCACGAGCATAGACGAGTAAAGCGACACCAGCGTTGACCACTTTAGCAACTGTTGAGAATTTCTCTTTGTTGGGAGCGTTCTCCTCGATTTGATTGCGAATATGAGAGTCTCGATCGTTGATGACTGGTGCTGAGAATCCACTGACTGCATGGCACACGACCTTCAGTTGACATTGTCGAGGCAAGATTAAGGTGTATACTTACGGCCAAGATGTAATGGAAGAAGCTCTTGAAATCCAACCGCAACGAGGTCTGGTGCTCTCGGCTGACGCGACAAAAATGTCGACACATGTAGAGTCGGTGAAAGCCAGTCAACCAGGTCTTGTGGTAGTCCTTGTTGTGCTTGTAAATTTGTGTTGTAAGATGCTATTTGAACGAGCAGACGGTTCGCATGTGCATCATGAGAGTTCATGGTCAAGAGCAGGCGAGGGCCTGCTGTCGTGGAGAAGAGGTTGAACGGACTATGACGACATCGTGCAGATGTAAAATGGGCGTCAACAGCACCCATCAACATCCGCTAACGCCTACTGAGTTCAACTCGGTCCTCGTCACCGTTCTGACCTGAGAACGACTGTCTTTGAACTGAGGATGTTGGTTCTGAGCAACCTACACTGCATGCTCGAACCTCCAAGTGAGTATCATAAAGTACCACGCGCTGACATAGCGACAGATTAATAGACTGTATAATTCGCGTCAGAGCGGCAGTTCCTGTGCGAGAATCCTTGAGCAGAGATCCTTGTACAACAATAAGTTACGTAGTGTGCGGTAGTGTGTGGAAGAGCTCCGATATCCATATGAAGAATAAAAAAGTAGATGGTAGCATAGGCAAGGAATGTTACGTGCGAGGAGTCACAACAGGCGATTGCAAAAACTAAAAAAGGTGTTTATGGTAAGGAGCATTCGAGTAGCGTGTATAGATGCGCCCCCCGGAGGATGTAGATATCTTGGACTTGGTGACAATGTCATCTTCTAGTCCATATTTGGCAAGGTTGGCCTGGCCTTCTTCCTGGGTTGTAAATCTTCGTCAGGATTCACGAGAGTCCGATCTCGAGGTAGAGGCGACCCTCGAGGGAGGAGCTGCTCCTCTGCGTCGTCACCAGCAGCCGCCGACTTCTCAGCATCCGGGAGTCGTACGAATGCCAAGATAACGAACGAAATGAGCACGGATAACACAGACACGAAAAAGATCATGCGAGGGACCGTCGCGACCGTCTTCATGTATATGACACCGTACAGCGCCGGTCCGAGAATTTGCGAGCTAAACGAACGTGCAAAGTAGGCGTTAGATCCCGGAATAGCGAGGGGTTTGAATCGTACCTCAAAGCTTGGAGAACGGACATCGCCCCAAACAACTTTCCGGTCTCGAGCTGACCCTCGCGTTGTGTGTACAAATCCAATGCGACACTCTGTATAGCGGGCGGGAACCCAGCGCCAAAACTTCCCAGCATGGCGAGGAGAGTGAAAGGGATGGGGTTCGTGACAAGTGCCATGAGACCGTAGGCAAGAACCTCAAATCCTAACGACACGCGAGCAAGCCCGAGGTCAAACTTGCTCGAGTGCGGCTCGGTCAATCGTGAAGGTGAGTGACTATGTGAGCGGCGTTCAGGAGGTGCAGTAGACGTGGAAGGAGAGATCAAAGGCTCTTCCTCGGAGGACATCCGGGGCTGCCGCTCTTCAGCCTTGGGCTTGTCCTTGAAGTACTTGATGCCCACTGATAAGAATTGGATCAAAACAGAGTATACAGTGAAAGGAATGGAGGGGCATACAGGGGAGAATCAAAGCAAGAAAAACAGCGCGAGATGCACCAATCGCACTCAACCAGTACGACATCTGCCATGATAATCACTATCGCCCGATGGTCAAGGACTATTCGACCAACCGTTTCCGAGTCCCACGCGAAAGTCAAGGATGCATATTGAAACTTGACACTATACGAGCCCTAGGGTCAAATGTACATCAATATCTCTGTCCTCTGAGAGTGATGTAACTCACATTGATGGAGAGGACCAACGCATACGCAGCCGCGACGAGAGTCAAGCTCCAATCGCGCTTCCCCGCTTTGAGAAGAGTTGTCCCAGTACGAGGCCGACTTGGTACAAAGACGGCAAGCGGGGCCAAGAATGAGAACCACTTCTTGAAGCGGCCCACCAGTCCCTGCCTGCGAGATACCATTGCTAAAGTAGCCCGGTACTTCTCCGCAGCCATCCTCATTTTGTTGGAGGTGAGAGATTCCGGTACGATGAACCAGATCATACAAGCGTAGATCAAGTGAACGAAAAGGGCAACATAGAAGACTGAAATGACTTCATGTGTTGCCCTAATGATGAGTCCCCCAACGGTGGGTCCAAAGGCAAAGCCAGTGAACATAACACCCAAACTCCGCGAGAACACGCGTGACCTAGAAAGGCATTAGTACGCAGTATGAAGTATAGGTAGTGGCGTCGTACCGAGTGGCTGCAGTCGATGTGTCGGCCATGTAAGCATGCATCGCCGCGATGGCGCTGGTCATACCTAAAAAGATGATCAATGTACACACGCGGTGAATGATCCTCAAGAGAGAACATACCGCCAAGTGATCCCTCTACAAGAGGTCCAATGAGGAGGAACCAGTAGCCCCCGGGTAGTGTTTCAGAGTGGTGATAGACCAGAAGGAATATTAGATCGGTCAATAACAACCCCACGACGGAAATGCCAAGAACACGAAGTCGGCCATGCCGGTCAGAAAACTACGGATTGTTCATCAGGATTAGAATCAAATGTGGGCAGTGTTGGAAGTACGTACAGAGCCCCACCATGCGGCTGTTAGGCAACTCAGAACACCCATGGAAGCAGACATTACTACACGGCCGGTTAGCACAAATAACTTCTCGGTGTTCCAACTTACCTGCCCCCAACTGAGCTACAGCTGCTGAGACCACAGGATCGGAGAAACAGGCTCTATTGGTGCTATCGGTTGCATGGATATTGGGGCCCAAGCCCATGAGGAAGCCTGACTCCTCGAAGATATCTGGCTTGTGTACCCGACACGCCAGCATCGTGTAGATCTCAATCCTGGGGGCAATAGTCGCACCCATGGCCATTGAAGAAAGGGGCATCAAGCCTATCAGCCTACATAGCGCGTCAAAAGGGTACTTTCAAATAACCATGGTCCTGGACATACCACCAGGGTGAAGGCCTCCTCCACCACGGAAGCAAGCTTCTAAGTCTCTGTTCTTCATCCACAGAGTCCTCCTCCTCCTCTGCAACCATTGTTTCTTCGGATTCGTGATGGTGGGGGTGAATGAACTCGTGCAGGTACTCTGCCTCATCGACCGTAACGGGGCCATCGCCTGGCAGAAGGTCTTGTCCATTCAATATCGTCGGTGTGTGTGCCCTTGAGGAGTTCAGGCGCGAGCTAGGAGGTCTTCTGAGAGGATTTTGCGAACCGGCCATGATAGTGGGGGCTGGGGGGCTGGGAGAGAAACTAGAGCACTCTTACTGGCTGATAAAGAGTTTGCGTCAGGGAAACATGAGAGGAAGGGATTACGATGGTCTTCTGACAAAATGCCAACGCAACCGGCATATAGTTCCTCGGCAAATGCGTAAGGATCCCTCGATTAGATGCGCGCCCGCAGCAAAGCACCCGAGATAAGATAATGGGATCAGATCAAGTTTCTTGAAGCTGAACGACAACATTGACGATCCATGGTCAGTTCCTTCGACTCGATATGGAATCATTCGTTCTAATATTCAACCTAGTCTCAAACAGTTGATATTCCTCAATCGGTCAAGGACTCCCTGCGGAAGTTTCGATTCGCTCGTCGCAATGAAGGAAGCGCAGCAATAGTTATCAAGATCAACAAGCAGAAGCTTATCATGGAGGAGGTTGAACAGTTTGACAATGTTAGTATTGAAGAGCTGGCAGAAGGTGCGGGACGGCCATAATCCGAATGATCTCGCGCTCATCGGTCATACCGGTTCCTCAGAGCTTCCGGAGAACAGCCCTCGTTACGTCGTCCTCAGTTATGAACTGAACCACTCGGATGGAAGAAAGTCTTTCCCACTTGTCCTGGTAAACTGGGCACCCACAACCTGTGAAACCGGTCTCCTGACACTACATGCAAGTGCCTTGCTGGCCTTCCAAGAAACGGTGAGTGTCAATGCGTGCTACTGAGCGAGATCTAACCCATTGGTACCCAGGCTGATGTGAGCAGAGTCATCGAGGTTCGCGATGGACCAGAGGCCTTGACGAAGGAGGCGATCGATGCAAAGCTGGCTGGCAAGTGATATGTACCCATCGAAACATGTATACTACTTACGACCTTGGATTCAACTGATTCTTATTCATAATTATCACACCGACGCCTCTCTCTCTCCCACATTGATAAGTATGAGTTTCGAAAAGTTTTTGGCTCGTCATTCACTTCTCCGTGGCGAGGACGCCAGAACATAGGCTTAGACTAATCATATAGCGGCATACAAGTGATGTAGGTGAGAAGGAGAGTGCAAGGTGGAATTAATTTTGCCCCCAACATGATATAGGAAAACCCTACGTGATCCCTAACCCAGCGCTCGGTCATAAGCAAAACGCAAACATATCAATCAGTTCATTTGGCGGATGAGCTTGTTGATACTGGTCTCCCGGTTTCCGAAGTCACCACCCTGGACGTAGTGGTTGAATTTCCGGTGTCTCCAGCCACCAGTGGGGTTAGAGAGCTTGAACGGCCAGAGGAAGTTCGACGCCTATGACTGAAATGAGCTGCTTGTACTTGTAGTACGGCAAAAGCGGACACTGACCTGCTTGAAGTTGGGGCCGGCAGTGACGATCTCGTGAACGAGATCTTCAACGGAGAGGATGTTGTATTGACCAAGGGCCTCCTCGATGACCTGGTTGTTGGAAAGGGGAACACGCTGCTTGTTGACCTTGCCGTATCCACGCTTGTAGATCAGTTCACGGACAGACTTCAGGTTGGGCTCGCTGGACAGCAGGATGATGTGTTAGATAGGTTGTTTTCATAGATCGGATCCACATGTGAAAAACACGCACCCGTAAGTAATGTAGGGCTCAACAAGACGGAGCATCTGTTGCGTGGCCCTGGTGACCTTGACGAAGACACCGTTGTTGATTTGGAGCAGGCGGAGGAGCTGCAAGATTTTGCGGGGTTTGGGGGCGATTTCGTTGATACTATTCGATGTTTTTAGTGTCTTATAACGTTGAGAAAAACAGTATCACGCACCCTCTGATACGTACAACGAAGTACACCTTGGGCTCTGCGGGAACATAGAAGTCACCAGAAGCCCGTGCAGCACGCTTCAAGCGGATCTCCTCCTTCTCCTTCGACAAGTACTCCTTCACGTAGGACTCGGCACGCTTGAAGATGACCTTTCGCTTCGCAAGGCGGGACTACAAACCAGATCATGTCAGATGCCATTGGATCGGCAATCGCACTGGCACACACACCTTGCGTGCAGCAGTGGCAGCGGCGAGGCGCTCCTCGCGGGCCTTTTCGTTTTGCTTGCGCTTCTTGAGGAGGGTCTCCGGGACTTCTATCGCCTATGAACCCAAGTTTCAAAACGCTTGAACTTTCAGAAAAAACCTTCCAAACTCACGGAAGCGCTCGGGACTCTGCAGTACGATAGCAAGGAGCTCGTTAGGTTGTGTTCTTCGCAAAGAAATTTGGCATACGTACGTCGTGGAGGGCGCCATTGGGGAGTCTTGAGGAATGTCGATAAATTGGGAAGGTGATGGCAGGCAGCTAATGTTGTGTGGCTTGGATCTGTGCAGTCTGACAAATATATTCCCACGCCTCTCAAAGCTCGTTCTTCTGTACCTCCACAATCACAGCGTCGTGCGAGTCGGGGCCCATACTCTCCTGATTTCCCCGGCCTTTTGAACCTTTTCCATCTTGAATTCACCGCTAACAGATGACCAGACGTTTGTATGACCAGTACATCTCTGCTTTCTTGTTCAGCGCGATTTGAACTTTCTAAGGAAACCTGAAGGTCCCGAGTGTTCGTTTTTCTCTACCTCCTGCTCTTGTCATGGTGCACTTGCGTCAACATTAACAAAGATCAGAACCTCAGCCTCAGTTTGGCTTTCTCCCACTGACTCAATTCCTAAGTCTCACGACAACCGGTTCGACGGAAGAAACAGGTGGATCCATGCATCAGTCAGCGGTGGGTGGCGTCATGATCATGATTTATCATATTCGGACAATTGTTACCAGAGGAGGTATAAAAGTCCAGGGGGGGGGGACATCGTGATACCTTCCATCCTATCCACAATGTCGCAACAGCCAACAATCACTCTCAACGATAACGTCCAAATTCCCTGGGTCGGTTTTGGTACCGGTACTGCCCTCTACAAGCAGGATGCTAAAGATAGCGTCGTGACTGCCATTCGGGCCGGTGTCAGGCACCTGGACGGTGCTCAGATCTACGATAACGAGGATTCCTTAGGCGCAGGTATCAAGGAAGCCGGAGTACCTCGCTCTGAGCTGTTCGTTACGACGAAACTCCACCCCAACCTCGACAAGGGAGATACGCCCAAATCGAAGCTGGTTGAGTCCCTCAAGAAACTCGGATTGGACTATGTTGATCTCTACCTCATTCACTCGCCCCACGTTGCTCGAGCACAGGGAAACCTTCAAGACCTGTGGAAGGGGATGGAGGAGGTCAAGAAGGAAGGGTTGGCCAGGAGTATAGGTGTATCGAACTTCGACGTCGATGCCCTCAAGGAAGTCGTCCAAGTCGCGACCATCGTTCCATCCGCTAATCAGGTCAGTCTCCTCGATGTTGAAGGACGATGCAGAATGTGAGCTCACCTCTGGGCACCGCGACTTTAGATCGAGTTTCATCCCTACGTCTGGACTAAAGCCAAACTCATATATGAATATGCGACGGAGAAGGGCATCACTATCGAGTCATACGGTGGCCTAGTTCCCATCACCAAGTCTCCCGGTGGCCCACTAGATCCTGTACTCGAGAAGATTGCCCAGAGACTATCAAAAGAGGCGGGCAAAACAGTTTCTGCGAGCCATGTTCTCACGAAGTGGCAGATTCAGAAGGGGATTGTCGTAGTAACGTGAGTGCGGAATCTCCCATCGGCAGCACAATCATCCTGACATGTTCCGTTTGCAGGACTTCTTCGAAGGAATCTAGGATAAAGGAAACACTAGAGATGCGTGCACTCCCTGACCTGACCTCTGACGAGATACGCGAGATAGAAGAGGAGGGTTCCAAGATTCACAAGAGAGTGTACATGCAGCAGGCATTCAAGGATTGAAGGAAAGACGAGAATAAGCATCTGTATCATTATCAATCAATAATTTCAATGCTATGATGATGCATGGAGGTCGGCACTTCGACTGGGATGATATACTGTCGCTCCTTCGACACCAACAAGCGTAAATCCAACAACCTGAGATTCTCCGGGTCAGAAGAGGCGGGGTGATTTGAGCCGCCAGCATCATTATTGTACTGGGGCTTCTCCCTCCACCAGACGACATCTGTCCCAACTCGCGGAGTGCTCCAAACACTGCGGGAGCTTTATAAGTATGATCTACCCATAGCATGAGAGACTGCAATTCCTTTTGTTGTGAAATACAACTTACCAACCATCGAGTAAGACTAGTCTTCATCCGAGTTGGCGTCCTCGTCAACATGAGCCTTTTCTTGAGCCTTCATAGCACCAATAATATCGTCAGACTCTCCTTTCTGAGTAGCCAGCCTTTGACCTTAATCAAAACCACGCGTTAGTACGGGGGGACGAACTTGACACAGTCAAACCAAAAAGGATTACGAACGGATGAGCGTATGTATTGCTTCTTGCGTCCTCCGCTCCAACTTCTCCAGCTTCTTATCCGTTTCGCGTTTAAGATCCCAATTCGGTCGTTTAGGTGCGATATTAAAGATATCCTAAATCCAAAAGCTCTCCGTAAGTACGAGGGAAACGAGGGGGGAAAAAACCTAGACGTACCAATTCCTCCTGCCTCTTCTCCTCATCCTCCGCTATTATCTGCTCAGCTATCCCTTCCACGTTCTTCTCGATAGTGTCCTCCATTTCAACATCAACCGACTGCGTGTGTTTCTTTAGTGTCCTCGCCTCGGGGTCGAAGTTGCGACTTTTCATGATAGGTTCGTCGTCGTCATCTCTAATGCAAGGCTCCGTTAATACCACGATGATACGGAAAAGATGTTTGTTCACGTACGTCCGCCCTTCCTTTCGTTTCTTGAGAGCCAGTAATCGCGCTTTTCTGGCGTCTGCAGCATCAGCGAGTGACATGTTGGGGAAAGGTTCACAGCGTAGCTGACTAAGCCACTGGCAAATTCACGACGGGTCCGGCGCTTAGACAAAATTTCTTTTCATTCGAAGGCGTTTGCGTTTACTCACCTCCACCATCTTCCATCTCGACGAGTTCGGCTCGTGAAGGCGACTCATCAAGTTCATTGACTCTCTTAGCATTGTCTCTATCATGGCATCCGTCCTCAAAGCCCAAAAAGCTAACGCTTCAAAAGTCGCAAAAGGAAAAAGAAAGGCAGACGAAATGGACGTGGATGGTGCGCACAATTCACATTCAGAACCATCGTCGTATCTCTAACCGATAGCAGACGAGGAGCAACCACAAACCGGTGTCACCAAGAAAATGAAGAATAAGCAACGCGTCCTCTTACTTTCCTCTCGGGGCATAACCCATCGAATGCGACATCTGATGAGCGACATCGAGTCTTTATTGCCTCATGTCAAGAAAGGTTCGAAAACCCCCCCCCCCTCCATGATCAGTGAGGCATACATGCTTAACTCTTCTATTCTATTCTGGCAAATAGATTCCAAACTCGATTCAAAATCCCAACTTCACCTCCTCCCCGAACTCGCAGACCTCAACAACTGCAACAACACACTCTACTTCGAAGCTCGTCGTCACGAGGATCTATACCTCTGGGCTGCCAAAATGCCGAACGGCCCCTCGATCAAGATGCATGTCCAAAACGTGCATACGATGGATGAGCTCAAGTTGACTGGGAATTGTTTGAAAGGGAGTAGAGGGTTGTTGAGCTTTGATGCGAGTTTTGAGGAGACGGAGTGGGGAAAGTTGACGAAGGAGGTTTTCACACATGTGAGTAGTTTGGTTTGGGGTTTTTAGCGTTTTTTTCTTCTCTTTGCCGGTGCTTACCCTCGTTCATTGCCTAGATATTCGGCGTACCTGCTACCGCACGGAAAGCAAAACCGTTTATAGACCATATCCTGACATTTTCAATCGTCGATAACAAAATATGGTTCCGGAACTTCCAGGTTCGTCAAGCTCCTTCTTCGCTTACCGTCCTCTTTTAACTCTCCGATGCGACCTAGATCCTCGAAAAAGACCCCTCCCAGCCAAATGGACCTCCGACTACTACTCTCGTCGAGATCGGGCCTCGGTTTGTGCTGACTCCCATCCGAATCTTCGAGGGCGCGTTCGGTGGAGCGACTGTGTACTCTAACCCCGGTACGTGTCGGACTGAGCCTGTGCCCTTACTCTTCAGTTCGCTCATCAGCTTTTCCCCCTTGCACCTTCTCTCCGCCACCCATTCATGTCATCCGTCTGACCTGTCCATCTCACTTCTCACCTCACCTCGCCTCACGTACTCGATCCCACCACACACCAATATTAACCCATGGAACAGAATTCGTATCCCCCGCGGCAGTCCGATCAGCGTTACGAAGGGAGAAGGGTGTAAAATACGGTGTTAGGAAGGACGCCGAGGACGAGACAGCTCGGCGCAGGGAGAGACAAGCTAAAGCACGCGGGGAAGATGAATTGGCTGTCTCGAAGGTGTTTGCTTGATGTTGATCGTGTACCGCGGGTTGTGTGTAGGTGGCCGCTGTACCATTTGGCTATGGGTGCTTACTCACCTGAGTATGCCCGGGGGATGTATAATGTAGGCGGTGATACGATGAATTGTGTTCTGTTAAAGTTCGGAACGAAGAGATCACAATATGGTTGAGGAATTGGAGGGGGGGGATAGGTTGCGCCGTCTCACCGAGGCCAGCTTCGAGGCCACTGGCGGTCTGGCGTATAGCCCGTAGACCCATTATTGGTGTAGAAGGAGGTAAGACTCAGACTTGTGAGTGGTGAAGCTGGTGAGGTCGGCAACGTAGATTTCAGTTTGCTGAGGGAAACCATCTCCCTGGCTTAGCTAATCAATCGAAGCTTATGTCGGCCTGGTCCGAATCCTTGTCTGGCCCCCGCTTACCACAAAAAGCGACCATGGTGGGACTCGAACCCACAATCTCTAGCTGTCTGGTCTGGGAGATGCTCACCGGAAACTAGCGCGTTAACCATTACGCTACACGGCCTGTGATGGTGGGGGGAATAGATGGCAGATCTGAGGAGGGGGAGGTCTTGTGCCATCGCTCGTAGCCTGAATTGGATAGCGAGAAACATCTCCGGATGTATCCCACAAGCATCCACAGACACTCATGAACGTTTTGGTGCGAAGCGACGCAACATGCAACAGACCCTGATTGTCTATCCGTCTGTCGGGCCAGGATCGTCGCATCAACGATCCGAACATCGTTGGATACACTTGGAGAGGGGGCAACTTGAAGCCAAACAGCTTGAGCTGGTGTAAGAGTTGAAATACTCGTGACAAAATGTTTCGACCGGTTTCCGGTTGCCTCTCCTCTAACCGTGCTGCGCAAAGCGGGCTTGGATCTTGGAATCAATAAATCAATCAAAAAATACAAGCCACTGACAGAAGCAAGTAAGAAGCAAAAGGCTTGAATGGAAACAAGGGAATCTATAGTGAATGCTAGTGAATGTGTGTCCCTGCGTGGGCCTGGGTGGTGGCCAAAGGTTGCCAAAGCTCGAGCGTTTCAGCCGAGGCGAAACCAAACATGACCATTTCGACATTTCGACATTGTTGCCTCCGCGACCATTCCAAATCACCGCGGTGACGTCTGTCCCATTATGGAATCCATTCTGTAACATCCTTCCCTCTCCGCCTTCAAATAGCATCGTGCCTCAGAATGCCTTTGTTCCATTTATTTCCTTTCTTTGTCTCCTACCACCACCTAGACGGCTCGGTTTACGTCAATTAATCACTCTTCCTCGGCTTAATTCCCTTAACGACCTCAATAGCTTTCATCTAATAATCAACAGCATCCTGTTTAAACCACCCAACTTTTCTTGCCTCTCTCCGCCCCTCCACCATCGGAAATGGCAGTCTCATTGGAAATCGTTCCTACCTCTAGTAATCTCGACATGTACGGGAAGCCAGACCCTCAGTGAGTTGTTCGTCCTCAAAGTTCCCCAAATTATCTCTGACCACAGTTTCGCGTTGAACCCATAGCTCGGCGTACTCTCTCTCAGGCCATGTCTTAATATCTGTATCACCATCGTACTTCCACTTCAGTCGGAATCGGAAAACGAAGCTTCTTCTGCAATCCCTAGACCTCACATTCGAGGGTCAGACCGAGGTCTACACCCCTCTCGTTGGCTACTCCTCCACTCGTCTATGTCATATCACAAAAGATCTGGCACCTCAGGAGTCGCTGTTATTGAGTAACGATGGTCATAAGAACACCAAGGGGCCCTGTGAGTCGAATTCAGTCGTGTCATGTAACATCGCGCTTACCTATCGATGGCGTCAGGTCAATGGAGCATAGTCTTCAACCTCACCATCCCTGGTTGGCTACCCAGGTCGAGCTCTTACGGCCCAGACGAAAAGCTCGGCGTATCATACTCATTATACGCCACCGCAAAATTCCTCGCCGTCGACATGGTCAATTCCCGCGATCCTTGGTCGAACAGCATCTCTTCATTGTACTCGTCTATCTGGTCACCCGAGCGCACAGTTCATACCGACAAAAAGATCAACCTTCGTCGGTTCATTTCGACACCTTCTACATCTACAAAAGACCCGGTCGCTCCTAGTTCTACGTTTTACATCAACCCTCAAGTCCAAGCTCCCACAGATGGCTCGGCGTCGATACCGTTCATACCGGTGGACGTCTGGAGCAAGGTTCAGATCTTGGTTTCGGTTCCAGAGTATGTGGATATGAAGAGCGATTCGTTGCCTTTTACGTTGCGAATGCGGACCAAGGGGATGAGCGAGGAGGATAGAAACAGGATGCAGTTCATGGGTTTCACGATCAACGTTGTGCAGAAGGAGAAGTGCAGGTGAGTTTGATCTCTATCCACCCGTTAGTTCGGAAATTGATCGACCGATTACTTTGCGTTATCAGAAAAAGACCCTCGTCAGAGTTCGCCGCACGTTTCCCCCTACCCCCCGATTCCGAACAGCCTCCCAACCTTCCGCTGCGCAAGTCGGCAAAGATGGCCTACCTATGCGATGGCCTGTATGTCCCACTCCTCGGAGAATCCGAAGACTCGCGTTCTTTTTCCTTACTCTCCTCCGCCTCCAACGGCCAATACCAAGCTGACGGCCGCAACTACATTTTCGCCGATAACGATATGGAAGCCTCGACCTGGTTCACTCTCCAATGTGCCGTCCCCCTCTCACCTCCCGATGCGAAACACAACAGTAAATCTGACGTCGCTTCGATCGAATGGGCGGGCGACGCACTGCGTAGGCCGAGCAGCTCTGGTCCTCTGTTGACTGTCCGCCACCAAGTGTCGGTGAAGATCACACTTGGATACGACAGTGCGGATCATCAGGAAACTGCTTGGGAGGCGTTCATGTTCAACACGCCATTGCGGTTCGAGAACGTCGCTCCGAGGTTGCCCACACCGAGCATCGCCAATAGCTTGTCGGTGTTCACGTCGACGGTCACGGGGGAGAGTATCTCTCTTGAAGAGGATACGGGGGATAAGACGACTGCCTCGGAACCTGTGTTGCCACCGTATTCGGAGTTGTTTGATATGAATGGTGATAGGAAGCTGGATCCTACGCCGTTGCCGTTGTATTCGCCTCCTGGTGAGCCGGAGCCTGCGGCTATGGCGGTGACGATGCCTTCTTCGACGCCGTATACGACTTCGACACCTTCTGAGAAGGTGAGGGAGTTGAACACGGCGCCGACTAGTGATGATGAGATTGATGCATGACCCTGATGACCTTGTAACTGTCGAATTGTTCCCTTTTCTCTCTCTCTCTCTCTCTCTCTCTCGTTTTCGATGTTGTATGTTGTTCACGCTCCTCGCTGTTTGATTTGTTCCTCTTAACTCGCCTTTTCTTCTTCACGCCAACTCCTCCTCCCCTCCCCTTCCCTCCACACATCATAATCTACCCTCACAGTGTATATTCCATATTTCTCACCACGCGTCCCCCCCCCTCTTCTTCATTCTCCTCCCCAACAACTGTATTTATCTCATCACTCGCATCGCTGTCTTTTTGGTCAGAAAAGTTTGACCACAATCTAGTATCTCTTCTGCTCTTTCCGACCTTACATTACTTTAGACTTCTAATACTCTAGTTATAGTAGACCCGTAATTGCCATTACATGGCGCACATTTGTATTTATCAACCCAGTAAACTTTGTACTATCTTATCTTCATGACACGTACCGTCTCAGGCTTGTTGACTGTCCTCGTCAGGGTTCCGTTGGTCTTGCGACTGCACAAGCCCGAGATGCGACGCGTTAGCCACGTGACATATCCCATGATATAGGTTTGCCACCGTGTGAAAAGTCGACGGGTCGTTCTTCCTCCACCGCGCTCAGGCGCGTTTCGAAATCGACGAGCCCTCCGGAGGATAGCAAAGCGAGGGATGTCGTGCTCGGCGCATAATCGCACGTTCTCGCAGAATTGGATACTCCTAGCATTCAACTCAGAGTGACAGAATCGACCCTATATTTGCACTATTGACCGCAGTCACCGAGGTGTCCCGTCGGCTTAGGGCTAGAATATAGATATGAAAAGCACGGTTTGGAGACGACGGAGCCTTTCCGACCACACGCGCCGATGACCAGATTTCAGAGGACATGAAAATGAACTGAAAGGTGAGGATATTATGCGAATACTTACTTCAGAAACGACGGATCCCATCCGTATGGTCGCCACTTAAAGGCTGGTCGCTGAACGCGTTCTAGTTAGGAACCAGAACTCCTTCTACATATGCGTACCATCAAGACATTTGTATCCCAATCGTGGCCATCCGAGCCAACGTTTTCGGTCGACCAGATTCCTGATCTGAGTGGTCGAGTGGTTTTGGTGACGGGTGGGAATGCTGGGATAGGCTATGAGACGGCGAAGGTGAGTAGGCAAACATCCCAATCTCAATCCCAATTTCCTTGCATTTACATTGGTCGATCAGGCTGTGCTCTCGAAGAACGCGAAGGTCTACATTGCTTGCCGTAGTCGAGAGAAAGGCGAGAGTGCGCTTGCACGGCTACGCCAGGAGACAGGGAAGGAAGGACATTTCCTGAAATTGGATTTGGCGAGTTTGGTATCCATCCGAGAGGCTGCGAGTGAATTTCTCAGGTAAGACCTGTCTCTGTACTCACCCTCGTCTTGTGCTGATTCCTCGAATCCGCGACAGGTTAGAGACGAAGCTTCATATCTTGTTCAACAACGCGTGAGTTTGTACTTGTATGGCGTTTGCATCGTCTCAGCCGGCATCCACAGAGGAGTCATGGAGCCGCCCGTCGATTTACTGACTGCTGAAGGATATGACATGACGATTGGTACCAACGTCCTTGGTAAGCCCTACTACGTGGTGGTTGTAGCGACCAAAACTCACCCGGACAAATGTAGGACCATACTATCTCACAACTCTGCTACTTCCAGCTTTACTTGCTGTTCCAAGTTCCAGCGATGGGAACCAAAAAGCTCGAATCGTCAATACCTCGTCTTTTGGCTCAGAAATAGCTTCAAAGGTCGATTACACTATATTCAAAGACAACGACAAGAAAAGGAGAGCGCTCGGCCCTTCTGGACTTTATCTCCAAAGCAAATGGGTAGGTCGAGTACTACTGGCGGTGATGGTGCTAATGGCATAGGTTTAGTTGAATATCGTGTTCACCAAAGAATTTTCCCGTCGTTACGGGGACAAGGGGATTGTCTCCTCCGCTGTAAATCCAGGTAAGCACACGGCTTCTTTCTTGGGTGATGTACTCTCGACTGACTCGCCTCTCCCAGGCAACATCCAGTCCGCTTCAGAGGCATATATCCGGTTTTAAGGACTGGGCGATCGTACGTGCTCCTTGTTACTCTTCGTGGCGAATAGGGTTGATTCATGAATTACTCGACTACTTAGGGTAAAATGCTGTATCCCACTCCTTATGGAGCATTGAGTCAACTCTCCGCTGGTACTTCTGAACAGGCCGACGAGTTTGACGGAGCGGTGAGTTCCTGTTGTATTTGCCTTCGATGAAATCGCTGATGTTCTGGTTTGATTTTCTCAGTACTTTGTGCCCTGGGCACGTAGAGCGGACCCGATTCTCAGTTCACAAGACCCGGCGGAAGGAAAACGGCTTTGGGAGTGGCTTGAAGCCCAAGTGAAAGCGCACGAGTAGATATACTGCACGCTCGCAAGTCCTCTTTTTGGTTCAATTCGTCGCCTGTAGATAGTTTCTTTTTTTGCGGTTCCTCGGAGATGCCCTTCACAGGGAGTGACCAACGGTGTAATCCTCGACTCGTGCGCCGCTTCCATGTGGGTGCTCCGTAGTGGATGGGCAAACGCTTGAAATGATTTGAATCAAGTGCGACGGATTTCTGGGTACGTTTATAGTACTTGGCGCCCGTCCGTGCAAGCGCGGTTCAACCTGGGAAAACTGGCGCCCACACCTTGAACCAAAACCGCCATCACACTGTGACTTCCACTCGGGTTTCTACCTGGCCCTTGATCACACTCTCCCAATACTATTACCTCCAACCGACTCTACGCTGCTACCATATCGAACCTAAGACACAAGAAATTCCGTGTATCTCGTGGGCTTTCAAAGCACGGCAACATTTACGGCTCGACCTCAGGGACAGAATTGAAGGAATTGGGCTGAAGGGGGGGGGTGCTCTCATTGGCATTGGCAGGAAATAAAACGGTAAGGGTAGGAGGCTTGGGCTTTGGGTACAAGAATATGTAAGCCCTTTCTCTCTCTCTGCAGTTGTTGTCCGAGTTGACAATTTCACACGGGATCTGTCACTGTCATCCTTTGAATCGGGTGCTACTGTAAACTAGACTCGGAGAGCTTTGATCGTTCTCACTTTCGCTGCTCGACCGCCACTCGACAGTGTGGAAAGTGCTAAGACGTGTGTAGGGCCCTCGAATTCCGGTGTCGGGGTTGAATTTGGTCGACAGCTATGATCTATCAAGCTCGTGTATTGTAAGTCGAAAGGTCTCTTCATTCTTTGTTCTCACTTATAGAATATGTCCTGAAGGCAGTCGACTGTCACCAAGGACAAGCTAGCCAATTTATCAGGCAAAGTCCCTGGTTGAAAGCACTGGTTGAACAGATCGCCGGCACTCACAAGGGAGTTGCGTATCGAGGGATGTTGAGCTCTCAGGAAATGTACCGACGTATCTGCCAACATCATCCGTCGCCCCCTAACTCCGTGCAACTCTACTTTCATCACACTCGGTCCAGCACGCTATCCGGAACAGATCAGTCGTGTCATCGATCCAGCGACCCTTCAAATTCAATACTTCTCATCGAGCCTCCTGGGTCCACCGATCCCAATGACACGCCTTCCTCAATCCACGCAGAGATACAAACTTGTAGAAGCGCGGATTGGCGTCGTACTACCTACCCGTTTCTGGGGTTGGGGCTGGGGCACCTTGTATTCCATGCGTCTCGATCCAGCCCGAAACATTTCTCCCCCTGTGGCTGATTCCATCGGTCAGCTGAGTTCATTCGATCTGGCACGTCGACTGCGGGAATTGCTGTTGGGTTGCTATTTGGGGATTTTGCTCGCGACAGAGAGAGACAGAGCTGCGAGGACGAGTGTGGGCAAGGGGTTGATGGAGGAGCGGGGATCAGAGGCTAGAACTCGAGAGAATCGGATAGTGGGTGGGTGATAGGTACTTGTTTCGTCCCTCTCGCCACATTTCGTATCACGATGGCACTTACGATGGGAGATACAGAGGGGGGTATGGTCTCGTGGAGGCCATGAGGCAACTGCGGGGCGTTCACTTAAACTGGCTGCTGGCTGCGTTCATTGCCTTCCTTCTCTCACCTTCCCTTTCTCTCGTACCCTCTACTTTCCTGTTCCTTCCCTCTTAGACATGTCCTCTAACTTCGCTAACGCTCAGAATTTCTCGATAGGAGACCATGCGTACATCCAGAGCGCGGCTAGAGATGCAATCAGCAATCATAACCATTACTACAACATGGAGCGAGGAGATTTCGTGACTGTGGTAAGCGTCACTTTGTGTGGTTTGTCAATCGCAGTCCTTGACTTTACCTTCAGAACGGAAGGACTATTCGAAGAGTGATTGACGGTGATGTGATATTCCGACAGCTCCTCTCGTCCAAGGTCCTATCGATCAGCATCAAGCCCGGGAAGAGGGCACCAATGTCAACAGGGTTGCAGGCATTCAAAGTCAAGAAAACGGTACAAACTGCCAGATTACATGGACACCGGGGAAAGTTTACTGCTACCACTCTTGAGCTAGTCGATGAGAAGGATCAAAACGAGTTTGTAAAGGTGAGGGTCAGTATTCGAACAGAGAGAAAGGATCTAACAACCAGTTTTAGCTTGTAAAGAATGTCCTTGAGGCTGCGATGTGCCAGCGGTGAGTTGGCATGCCATACACCTGTTGGCCGTTATAATGGGATTTGGCAGGTCGGCGCTACTCACTCAAATGTTTGCGGTGGCCGAGTCGAACGGATTGACATTGCTAGTTCATGATGGTAGGTTTTTCGTCGGCATTTTCGTTGTAGGTGCTAAGGGATAGTAGAATTGGCGAATGGATCAGAATTCCTTGATCGATATCAGAGGAGCTGGATTGTATTTTACTACCTTATGTATCAAGCTGTATGTTCAATCTTTGAGCTTTTTAGTCCCGCTGAGGAGTGCCTTCTAGACGTTTACGATGGATTCTTTGCACGACGACGAGACTGTTAGATTTCCGGTGAGCTGGCTATTTTTAGCATCAACTGTCTAATAACAGTAAACAGGTTACCAATCGTTGGGAGGGCTGGTCGTTCAATCTCAAATCTTGGACTTGGCAATTTGACCCGGCTTCTGTCCTCCTTGACCCACCCAGCAAAGACGACCTTGTAACATCCCTCGATCCGCTACCCCCACTTCGCCAAGAAACCCTTCCACAGCTCCATACTACCGCCGAAATCGTCGCCTGCGTCGAGAAGAACTTCGGCGATGTTTTGCATCTACTTGTACCAGCTAGAAACAGGTGGATTGATGACTTGTCAGGTTTCGCCCAGCATGGCCTTTTGACTTTCGGGGCCGTCGTTGACCGCTACAAACGTGGAATCCTCGCTCACCTTCCTTCCATCCCTTCCCCCGAGTGGTTTTGCAAGAGCCTCAGCCCCGATGTCAAAGCGAGTTTTTCCAGCTCAGGTGTGTCCACTAGCCAACTCTATTTTTCTATTTGCTGACTTGTTTAGTTCCATGGCGAGTGGATCTGGCATTTCGCAAGAATGGCAACGTCCAAGTCACCCTCCGTTTCGGCTTGCGCATTCCAGTGAAGTACCACAATCGACTTCTTTGCACCTATCTCTGTCAATCCCTCCGCTTTCGTGATAACTCTGATGATGTGAGGCATGTTGGTAAGTGTCCCCTCACATCTTCCTGCTTTCTTCTGTCTGATGCATTCTTCTCATCAGTTTTTATCGACAAAATTGGATTCCGCCTTGAGGGAGATTTCCGTGACAACCCCACCACCTATTTGACACCAGTATACCTCTTCGTCCCGCCTTTACCGACCAAGTACATTGACAACACGCATTGCATTTGCATTCCACTTCCCGAAATCTTATTCTACTGGTCCCATGACCTGCAGGGGAGGACTGCCATTGACAAGGAAGACTGGGAGAAATTCGGGATCCCAAATTTGAGTGTGCGGGAATGGATTGGTTTGAGTTGGGGAGGACATAATTATGCATGTGTACAAGATCACCTTTATTCGGGAGGTTATGAGCTGGATGGGAAACGGTACGCTCGCGACCACGGGTACCCCGAATTGATCCATGGTGCGCAGCATTTTTTTCTATGGATCAACACCACTGACACTTGTCTCCTCAGCCGATCCTCATGAAAATGCCATAGAAGAGCTCAAACGACTCAGATTCTAAATGCTCAGACACAGGCCTCGGAACCGTGAATCCAGACTTTGGGTACTCGGACTTAGACCGTCAAGTTTCTCCCTTACATTCACTCCCACTTCCTTCACCATCTTTGCTCGCAGAAGCACCTACAAATTGTGATACAAAACATGAAGATGGTGAACTGGCTAGTGTTGCCAACAGCTCGTTTGGCTCGGCTCCCGCTCAGCTCCGGAGCGGATGATGTCATGTGACTCCGCTCCAGAGCTGCTCAGAGCGACTGAGTTGTCGCTCAAGCGGCGTTTTCTTTCTTGTTTTTTATTTTTAACTGGGAGCACTGTATTGTACATTGGCAATCTATAGTAATGTAAACTTACATGAGGGAACACAAAAAAAACTTCTTAGAGGATCTTAGCACATGGGAAAGTTGTGCGAGGCCCTCGCACAACTTTCCCATGAGCTTTGTGAGGCTTGATTACACCTGGTTTGTACCAGGAACACAAAAAAAGACCCATAAACACATGAAGTATTATATTTTGAATATAAAATGTCAATTAACTACAGTGCTCAAGGTCCTGGGTTAGCATTATGAAGGGAAAAATTCTCAGAAACTTTGGTGCCGCTTGAGCTGGCTCTGCCAGCTTGGAGTCAGCTCCAAGTGAAACCATTCAACCAGTTTGGCAGAGCAGTTTCACTTGGCTCCGCTCCAGAGTGCCAGAGTTGTGGCTTGAGCAGAGCCATTGGCAACGCTAGAACCGGCTCAACCAGTGACCCACTGGGCGAAACCCGCTTTCATCAAGTGGTGTACTTCTCTCGAATATCCACACATGTAATTCCTCAAGTCTGATGTGTGGTTTTCAGATAATTCTGTTTTGGAGACTCTGGCCGAAGCCAATGCATTGAATCATTCGATTGTTGCAAGCTAGTTTCGCTTTTTGTGTACTTTTGCTGTTTTCCTGTACAATCAATATCTATGCACAAAGGCGATAGGATTCGGATGACCACTAAGATCTTGCTTGAGGAGGTACTGGTGAGTGGTAGCGATTGTGGTGGTGGTCAGGCCAGAAGGTCTTGGTCAACAGCATGGACGTTACTCATACTTATACATACATTTGAGGTTGAATGTTGAACATCGAGCTATGATCTAAGAGGGTGAAGATAAGCTTGAAATATCTCTTGGACCAAAACTATGACCATGTTGCACACAACAGCTTGGACACAATCCTCACACCTACTCTTAGACAGGTCGGAACAATCTTATGCACCCTCAACTTTGTTAACAAATCAAGAATCTAGCAAAGGAAAAGGTCAAGAAAAGCTGGGCCACACCTGAGAGCAAAAAAAAATCCAGGAGATTAAGTCATTGGTAGATGTTGTACAAGGTCTGAGTGGGAGCAAACAATTTGTAAAGGGTCCAAAGGGTATTTGTTTCTGTTGAGGTGATTCCTATCATCCTTCGAGAAGGCTAAAGTAAAGGAAGAGCTGACTGGAGGATCAAATGTGCTTAGCAAGAGAACATACTCTTGCCCTACAACTTAATCTGTCAGACCTGTGGACTGGTTCTTTGCACCCTGAACCACCCTCTGTTGAGGCAGACTATACTTCACAACATCCGCGCCACTCGTTACCTTTCCTTCTTACTCATTTCAGATTAGTGTATTGGGTGGCTTGTCAGTTTCCCACGACAAGCCACCACACAAAAACCTTTGCACCTTGTCGGGACACCTCAGTTGACATACACATCAACTGAGGTGAGCCCATTCAGACTTTCGTACATATTCTATTCACTCATATCATTTTATTAGTTCTTTCCACAACAGGTAGCTACAGAAGCAATCATAGTTGACATACACATCAACTGAGTTCTTTCCACAACACCCTCAACACTCGTGCCCATTTGGAGACTGCCTTTTGTCTCTTCTATTGTATTCACTGCACACAAAAGAATTGTTGATCCAACAATTAGAGACCCAGCTATCTGATACCCTAGCAAAAGAAGCAGCCGACTGAGTCTGAGCTGATTCAGCAGCAAGTCAACACACTCTTGACTAACCTGGACACGAAGAGGGTTGTGGGTTATCCTACTGTCCTAAAGCACTAGACGCTAGGACTCGGATGCAGAAGCGGCGGCAGCAGGAGTTGTCTAGCAGAGACGACAACGGAGAGGGCAGAGACAACGAGCAGAGAGCAAGAGCAGGTAAAAGAACTGGTCCCAATGACAAGTTAGATATATTGAAGGTAAAGAGAAGTGAAGTTAACTACTCACCTGGTCCCAATGACAAGAGGTCAAGATAAGGGACCAGGTGTAAACTGTCTAGCTTATATACTGAAATATGAGTCACGCGAGAATAAAGGAAGATAATAAGGAA
The DNA here is from genome assembly GCA_024721195.1 of Marasmius sp. AFHP31. Lineage (NCBI taxonomy): Eukaryota > Fungi > Basidiomycota > Agaricomycetes > Agaricales > Marasmiaceae > Marasmius > Marasmius sp. AFHP31. The sequence goes on along the minus strand of JANHQD010001669.1, from coordinate 12,528 downwards.
CAAGGGAGAAACAATAGTAGTCCAGGTATGGAATAAGAACAAGTCCAGAACGAGTATCTGTTGTGTATAAAAGAACAAAGAGAACAAAGAAAACAATGGATAAGATGAGTTGTGAAGGTGATGTGAAAGAACAAGGATGAGGAAGAAAATGATGGGAATGATGAAGAGAGGGGAACCAGGTATCTGGTAGGCGTCAAAGTAACAAATGGGCGTCAAAGTGACAATCAGGCGCTGAAAGGGGAATGGGCGCTAAGAAAGGAAAAGATAGGGGGAAAAGCGGCACTTCATGACACCTACAGCAACTTTTACAGTGTGTTTACTGTCTTTGTTTGGCTTGAATCCCTGTTCTAACCCTTGGCCTTTTCAGGTTGCTTACTTCTTTCATGGTCAGTCTCGAAGAGTCTCAATTGACCACACTCTGACTTTGCTCATTCGCAATATGCACTATTATAGTGATCAATGTGACTAAGGTGTACTGATTGTCCTGTCTTTAGTATTGTCGCTGAAACTACGCTAAACCCCTTCCCTCACTTAGTGCTGCCACTGGGTGAGTTGAACTGTGGGTTTTGACGCCCGGGTTCAACCCGGACCAAACTGCAACATATTTCTGGTTTGGTCAAACAGGGTCCAAAAACTGGTTCGGGACCAGTTTGAACCATGGTTAACCGTTTCAAACTGGCCAAACTAGATCTGTTTGTTTTTTTTGCTTCTTTTTTTACTAGTCTAGCTGTCACGCATCAAGGCTGCCTTTTCACCTATTTCCACCCCCAAGCACTAAGTTTCCTATGTCTCCCTTCAGCCGAAGTCATTCACCACCTGTTGCAAACTCTAAATGTGAGAACTATACATAGTTCTCACATTTGAGCCTCTATCATGTGATCATCCCTTTCCAAAAGTACAGTCGCACTGACATTGTTATCCATTGTACCCTCCTCAGAACCATAATTAGTCTAATGTGAACTTGTATCTTATTCATGCTGGTTGATAAAGATAAACAAAACTGTAACAAAAAAACTTGGAAAATTTTGGTTTGAAACCATGGTTAACCAGGTTGGTCCGGTTTGAGCCCGGACCCCAGCCACTTGTATGGGTTTGAACCCGGCATAACCCGGACCACCTTGAACCAGACCAGTTCAAACCCAACCCACCCATTGGCACCACTACCCTCACTACCTCTAGTGGGATGCATCTGGTAGGTCAAACGTCAATCATGAGCTCATCCTGACATCTCAGAGAAGAAAGATAAGCGCAAGCTCTCAACTGCTACCAGGATAGTGTTTGTCACACTTCGTCTATAAATGTCTATGAATGTAGACACTTTGCTCATTGATGTTTTCTGCAGCCAAGAGTCAGAAATTATCTATCCCACAGTAATAGTTGTACAAATCCTCATAGTGATGTTATACAGCTCTGCTCCAGCTCAAGCTGGTTCCAAGACAGCTTCAGAAATCTCAGCACTTCCAGTTCCAGCTCCAGCTCCAAGTCAGCTCAAGCCAGAGCTGAACCAGGAGTCAATACGGCTCCCCAGGCATGCAAAATCTGTTAGGGAAAACAACTGATAGGCATTGCCAATCAACACCCAGACTGCCAAACCACTTCAAAGATCTACCTGGAGCTTCCTAGGAGTCCTCGTTTCACAATTATGCACCTTCATGACCAGGAGATATCCTTGTTATCATCACATGGGCATGAACTCCGGGTGGGTTTAGTTGCAGTTGAGAGATTGGTGAATGCTAGATAAGCAACTGCTGATATGATGCTTCACGTTCAACATCATTCGGTGTCAGATACATCAGGAAAACCTCAATAAGCACATTTTATGAAGTATTATACAAATTATGATAATGTTGAATAAAGGAATCAACATTGTTTACACGCATATCGAATGTCCTTTGATTCATTATGGATAAGGTTGCTTTTTTGGTATAGATGTAATAATTTTGAAGTGGCCATGCAAAACAAAGCATATTTCGTATATATATGTCATGAGGTTCAGTGGGTTTTCCATCAAGAATGGCAGTGAAACATAGTAAAGGTACTGGCCAGATTGATAGAGGTACAAGAGGGTTGTTTAGTTGGGCATTCACGTTCATATGTACCTTATCTGCAACAATATATTTTAATTTCTCACCTTACTCACCGCAGACCAAGAGGTATCAAATTGTGATACATGGCAGGCGCTGCAATTCTCTGATATCTCAAATTTGATTTGCAACTTGAACAGGATATACACTGTAGGCGAGATAGTGTACTCAGAGGCTGTCAAAATCGAGTTGCTAGCAGAGCACGCTGTCATGAAGTGCTGCTTTTCCCCCTATCTTTTCTTTTCTTAGTGCCCATTCCCCTTTTAGCGCCTGTTTGTCACTTTGATGCCCATTTGTTACTTTGACGCCTACCAGATACCTGGTTCCCCTTTTCACATCATTTCCATCATTTCCTTTCCCATCCTTGTTCTTCCACAATGTCTTCACAACCCATCCCATCCATTGTTTTCTTTGTTCTCTTTGTCCTTTTATATACAACAGCTACTCGTTCTGGACTTGTTCTTATTCCATACCTGGACTACTATTGTTTTCCCCTTGTTCCCTATTATCTTCCTTTATTCTCATGCAACTCATATCTCAGTATATAAGCTAGGTAGTTTACACCTGGTCCCTCATCTTGACCTCTTGTCATTGGGACCAGGTGAGTAGCTAGCTTCGTTTCTCTTTACCTTCAATATATCTAACTTGTCATTGGGACCAGTTCTTACTTGCTCTTACTCTCTGCTCACTGCCTTCGCCATCTCTGTCGTTGTCTCCGCTAGACGAATTCTGCTGCCACTGTCTCTATATTTGAAGTCTTAGCGTCTAGCGCTTTAGGACACACGCTGCGTGGGTTGCTGAGTCATCAACTGTACAGTTGCACCGGCAATCTCCAAAGCCACAACTTTTGTCAACAGAAAGTTCTTTTGCAAAGGTTTGCAAAGTCCAATCCCTCAAACTCGGACTCCCTCTATCTATCTGCTTCGAATGCCTCCTCCCAATGTCTTCCTTTCTTCAACCTCCTGATTCATTTTCATGACCTTTGATTGTGCATGCGCATTACTTCTTGATTTGCCTCTCTTGTCACAATTGAGGTTTACTTGTGGTGAGTCCATTGCTATCTCCAACCTCTCGGAGACTTCTTGGAGACTAGCTGGGATCATTGTCATAGCCTGGCACCGTTACCATTCAAAGGCCTGTGTGGTTCGCAGTGAGGTGAGTTATCTTACAGCTTACTCCGTCCCTCAAAGTGCTGACCATCATCCTCCTTTTCTCTTTGCCATTGTTTTTATGGTATCACAAATGGTTGTCCTGCAGCTCATATCTGGAGTGTGGTATGTTGCTAGGACTCTTTCAATTGTTGACAAGCTCACCCATTGACATCCATCTAGGTTCTATCTGGGATCTGTACCTTGTTCTGAAAGATTTCGAGAGTGGTGCCATTTGAGACAGAGAGATCATCAGTTTTCAATGGCATCCCTGTGCATTTCATGGCAAGATTTTACTGACTTGCAACGTGAGTGTCGTGTCTCCCTCCAATCAACACCATCACTGATTCACCGACCCTAGGATGATGGCGAGCTGGACATGGGTACAATGGTGGAATATTGTGCTGGCACACATGGTATATTCCCAAAGCTTGTTAGTTGTATTCCTCATAGTTAGTCACCCCTGATGTATAGTGGTTGTATTTCGTGCTCTAATATGTTAATAAAGATTGTCATTGTGGAAAAAACTTGCAACACTTGGGTAGATCATTATGCTGAATAACACACAACAGTTTCAAGTCAGTAGCAAAATAAGCTAAGAATATGGCCCTGTTTGTTCATAAATTTTCGAACTTCTTGGGAGACTTTTATCAAATCTTATGAAGAATTATGCCTCGATTATCAGGGGACATGTGTAACGGGTATAATATGAGTAATTACAATAATTACTCAACTCTGATACAAGTTTCGCTATAATGTTCAATGAAATTGCCTTTTGGGATTTTCCTGATGTATGGAATTTGGGGATGTTCTGGGTCTCGCAAAAGCCACCAAGGCACGTTCCACACCCTCAGTAACTGGAGCTGTTTGGAACCGACTCCTGGACCAGCTCTGTCAGCTCGAGCCACGGCTCCAAAATTGGAGACCTTCTGGTTCTGGCTCCAGCTCCCTGCCAGCTCCAGTTCTGAACCAGTTCCTGCTAAGCTGATTGGAACCGGCTCAAGTCAGAGCCGCATAACATCACTAAATCCTCACCAGATGGAAAAATCACGGAAGGCTACCGCACGTCGATCCAACTTCTGTTGTGGTGGTCTCAGCAGTGCGTACTATCCCCGTCTCAGCGACAAGCGTTGACTGGGTGCTCACTCCCCTATCTTTGCACACTGGTAGGGTACAGCACCCGCGTTGACCCTTCTATGTACACAGATATCGAAACTGTCTGGGAGAGCTAGCTTCGAGCTCGAGTTCGAGCGTGTTTCGGATATACACCTCAATAGTGCCCGCCTCACAAGACTTGGAGGAACGAGCACAGGAAACTACGCTACTTATCTCAATGGATGTCCATCTGAATAATTTTAGGGAGGTGTTGAGACCCCTGCAACCACTCGTTCACCCCCGCCAATGTGTCGGGCTGCCATCCTCGCCTACTGGGGAAACTGTCGATATCGAGAAAGTTTTGCTCTAGGGGATTGACTGTATCTGCGCTGTATGTTTGGCTGTTCTATTATTGAAATATATCTATGATTCATAAAAGTTTTTCCCCCCTTTCGTACTTGTCTTGACCGGGTCTGCTTGCCCAGTGGCGAAGGCTGTTTGTGGATGGCAAACTTACCTTAAACTGGCCGAGATCGCAAGGGACGCCGAACTGGAACACAGGTGCTGGCACTCAACGGAAGGATGTCATGCATGTTAAGAAGCGCACCTTAGGCATGACTTGTCACAGGGTGATCTCGGCCTTTGAGGGGGGGTTCTTTGTACGTGAGAATCCCCTCCATCGGGTCTACCTCGGAGATGAGGTACCCCCGTACCTGTCACCCTTCTTCCGGTCACCACCTCATCGTCGCGACGGTCGATCCTCTATCCCATATCCTCCACTGGTACTCGATATCCAGGACGTGGATCTGTGATCTCTCTCTATCACCTCCGCCCCTAAAATCCGTCCAATTACAGTGGATCGAATCTCAGCGGCACCTCAAAATGACCTCAAGACCTCAAAATTGGTTGCGCAGTAATTTTTCGTTCTACCAGAAACTCTCGGATCTCAGTGAAGGATAGTGGAGGCTTAAGGCAGTCATAAAATATGGGTGGTGCGCTGCTTGGAAGGAGGAAGAGGTGGAAGGAGGCCTCCTAAGGTACGTTTTACATGCTTGTTCACTCACAGCTTAGGCATAGTGCTTATATTTCCTCATATCCCAGTAATGTGTCCTGCTCTGTCAAATACTGAGCTAGCAGGTACTGTATAGAGGCCAATGTGCCAAACATCTTTCATATTGGTTACCCGTGCTATTCTTGACACAGGAAGATCGTCACATCCGCCAGCTCACCCACACCAGCTAACATCCTCAAAACTGTGGATGTTGCTTCAAACTGAACACTGTACCTCCCAACGAGCTCAACCCACTTCTTTCCTCTATTTCCACAGCTAGGTGGGTCACATCCAACAGCAAAGATTTTACTCACGTCCGACACCTCAAGAAAGCTGCCCCTCACTCGGATTGCAAATTCTGAACATAACCTCCGTGCAACAAACGGATCTTTGGCTCTGTGGCTGTCGTTCTCAAGCTTACTCTCGCTGCTCAAGGTCGCCTTGAAGGTATTTGGTGTGTCTGCCATCTGCACTTACAGGCTGGGCCTCGTTTTGATGGCAGGTACCTCGCCGTTCTCTATGAATGTTCTCGTGGTCTGATCATAGCTCGGGGACAGCTTCAGGCTTTTGTATTATCTACGTGATGTTGCCTTGTAGCTTGCCGCCGGGTGGATAGTGGTATTTCTCGCATGCCCGGTGAGTTCACCCCGTATTTCATTCCTCGTATTCTGCTCAAATCTTGAGTTTCACTTCTGACGTTTCTTCTGGTACCAGAGCTCCCCTATATTGTAAACTACAATGTAGTATGTTAGACTGAATAGATACTAGAATCTTACAGCGCCATCCGGCACATTGTTAATAATTTTTTAAATCTACTGCTTCGTCTTAAACTCACCCGCAAACATTGGCTCCGCCATAAACTTTCTTTCCGGAATGTGGCCAGTCCACTGCTGCGCCTCTGACCAGTATTATCTTGACATAGCGCACTTGCAGAGCGGAATTTCGAGTACCACCCTCATGGCACATTTCAGTGGTCTCATCTCATATCTCACCGCTGCTGTGCGTGTGACTGCCCTAGAAGTATCCAAGTATACTTTAGGAGCATCAGAGAATCACTCTAAAGGCTCAATATCTTTAGCTGGACAATACAGTTGACATACTACCCGGAAGTTGGGTCTTAAGGCTGCCTCGGCAATCCCGGGCCACTTCCTTTGTTTTTTCTATTCGCCACATCTTCAATTTCAATAGAAAAATCATTTGTGATCATATGTACACATAGAGACCTATCCACCATAATTATATGAGATTTATTGAAATGGTCGGAACACACAACCAGTCGGGGACCATGTTCACAGGTGTTAACAGAGTACAGTGTATGAGCGAGTAATGCTGGTGTCGCCAGATTGTATTGCTGCACCCACACCCGGGGATCCATTAACGTGTTGACTCCACCTTCTGGGAACCAGCATGCAGATTGATACAGAAATTGCCAGAAGACCCCAGATATCCTCAGATTGTACAGGTGCGGTTTTCACTGGGCCTCACGGATGGTGTCAGCAACAGGATGAGCGGCGTGACACTTTACCCACTGCACCACTGGTTCTTTTCAGGTTCTACCTCACTACCCGAATATACCCTAAGCCCTAAGCCCCAGTGAAAACCGCACCTGCACTATCTGGGACTATCGGAGGATATCTGGTGATTTCCGCATGGATCTGCACACCTGCTCTCGGCAGGCAGAGGGGAGGAAGTGTTGGGAGACGTTCAGAGGTGTTTCAGAAGTGTTTCATATTCGAGGTTCCTTGACACCGGCTAATTTTCTTTGTCCACACTTCGAGGTTTTTGAATCTTGTTAGGGCCAAAAAACATCGATGAATATCTCAACGCCCTTAGTCTACCGAATAAACTCAGATCGCGTTCGGAAGGGCGCCCTCTGCCCTGCCCTAAAGCTGGTCCGTGCGTGGGTTCTTGAATCCAGCCCATCACTTATACTTGGGGATGCTTGACCTCGACCACGACCTTCTCTCCCTTCCCTCCCCCATCTCCTCCGCTGTCCCTCCCTCTGTTCGTTCATTGTCAAGCCTATTACCCACATTAAAGCAGAATTCATGGATAGATCTAGGGTATCATGGTGAGTAAAAGCCCGTCTTACCTTCGCCGTTAGCTCATCCCATATCATTGGAAACAGGTGAAATTGAAGGTTTCCGAGTCTCGATGACGCGTTTAGGTGCACTACAATGTTATTTTGTTCTGCCGCTCGATACTAATACTTTGGGATTCCAGCTATGTGCCGCGCTCTCAACAAAGTCCTCAGCAGAATCGGCTGAGTTGCTCGCATTGGTCTCAACTGGGTGGTCGTGCCGCGCAGGGAAAGGGACATGGGGCATTGGCATGGACTTGGGTCGTGTTTGATGGATGTTTGCAGAAAGATATCGGCATCCGGAGGGTTTCGTTTAAGTTCGACTTGCGATCAGTTGGTCTCTCCACCGTTTCTAGTCTTCTAGTCTTTCGCCTTCGGTTCAGTGTATCTACCTGTATCTACTCGAGGAAAATCAAATCAATATTGAATTCATTCGATAAATAAATGACCCGAAGAAACCGTACAGAAACTCCCCATGCAGCGAGTGCGGAAAACCTCAGAGAATCACAGATACACACCGGCCAGCACAGATATTTGCTGAAGTTGGGGAAAAGTGGTACAGATGAAATCTGTAGATTGGGGCAAACTCTGTAGATATCTGACGCTGCCTGCACACGCAGATTTCCTCCGGATACCGCAGATATTCCCAGACCGGCACAGATGCGGTTTTCACTGGGATTGAGGCCTTGAGGTTTGAGGTTTGAGGTTGGAGGTGGGAGGTGGGAGGTTTGAGAAAGGAAAGGTTGGAATCGGTGGTAATTTATACACAGACGCAGACATTGTTTATGTAGATTTTAAACGAATATCAAAAGTCGGCTATATGGCGGGACGCCCAACGGTGGGTGGCACAGCCTCGAACTAGAGAAAAAAAAGCTGAGGAAGATGGTATAAATCAGCGAGTAGGAGTAGGATGGACTTAGAAGGCAAAGAGGCTGATACCGAAACTATTGAACAAGATCGATGGCTTCAGGAAACAAAGGGGAGAACGATTGTCAAATCGAATCACGGGTTCGCACTCACTTCCATCCAACAAGAGTGTCCACACTTAAACCGTCATGAGGTAGTTTTCTACAATTCGCCCTCGAGGTTTACTTTTGGACGGAGTCGGGCGAAGTGTCGGCAACGCAATGTCCTGGGTTGTGGGCGTTTGTGAGCAATAAGAACATGACGATGCACCACCTCACATTACCTCATTGATGTATTCGTGGTCCGAGCGTGCGAAGTTGGCGTTGGAATGCCTCGTGTTCGACGTTTTCCTTTGAAACGACCCATCTCAAAACCCACTACTCTCAGGACTGTTCTTTTTCAGCTTTCGGCAGCCTCGAGCTCTCAACTGAGCCCACGGTACATGTTGAAATCCAATCAGTAGCAAGTTCAAGAAAACGGTGGATGTGATAGCTATCTGTGGATGTTTGAAAGCTATGGAAGAGCTGGGGCTGATAGGACGACGACGGTGAGGTATTTCTGTATGTTTCTGTCCTTCCCTTTCCCCTCTAGAACTCTCCGATACCAAATATCCTGGATCTCGTTCGCACTACGACTATTGGTAGATTGCGTGGCAGCTATTCTGCACCAAATACGGTCTTGTGGTCTTAGAGAGTTGGAGATGGCTTATCAGGTCGCCAGCTACGTATCCATACAGACAAACACACAGCTTTTGGAACTGGGGATACGTCGGCCGCCCTGGCTCATCCTCCTATGCCAGCATACGGATCTACGCACCCGAGGTAGACAATATAACCGCTCTACGCAAAATAGCTAAGATCAGAAGGTGGAGACTGCTATTGGTTATGAGAGAAGAAACTGGTTATAGCCAGGTCATCTGCGAAGCTCGTGAAGAGAAGAGGATGGGCTAACATGATATATTTTCGCTCAGGTGAGTCTTTGGGTGTGCGAACCAAAGTTTATAATTCATTTGATTTCAGACAGAATCTCCTCGCTGCTTTGGATTCCTTCTGGTGCCCACTTTTCGCTGGCGACACTCCTCCTCGGTACCCTCTATACACTATCCGCTCGAAAGACAGCCTTTCATCCCAATCCTGGCCGCTCTCAATACCAGGAGCTGCACTCGCCCCTCAAGCGCCGGGAATCATACCGATGGACTTCGCGAACCCCTTGCAACGCAGGGCCCTCGGGTCGATGCACAAGTGCCATCTATCCACGGCCGAAAAGCCTTCACCTCTAATCGCATTCCTAATTCCCCGATTTCGTGGCTGCAACCGATGGCACCCCTGGTAATTCCTCACCCTCCCCATCTCTGCACAACACACGCCCTTGATTTTGAAGAGGTTTATGGGTCGATTCTCAATGGAGGTACAATTTAAACATCCTTCTGGCCGCATCACTATGCTCCGTCCACTCCACCCGAACGAATTACAGCTCTACTCCATGAAATAGTCAGTGCTCCGCTCACCCTTGTCGATACATCATCCACACAAGATTCAATCCTTCTGATCCGAAGGATGTTCTGAAACGTACAAACCATACGACTTCGCTGTCTTTGTCTTGTTGGAGTAAACCAAGAAGCCCGGCTTCGCTCGGGGGGAATGCATACGTTGGTATTTGGGAATGCTACTACCTCTCGGATGAGTTTGGAATCACCGTTGCTGTCGCTGATACTCTGCGCCTCTCGTAGGAATACGTTAGAGGTTGCCAGCGGTAAATTTCCGCTTGGGAGTTTGGAGTAGTAGGTCCCAGTTATAACGTTTTATTCCGCCTGGGTAAGTTCTCTGGTGAGAGTCTGTCTATATTCATCTTCCCATCGACGTAGTTCTTTGATTTTCCCTTCGAGTACCGAAACGCACGAGACACTGTTTTCATCAGCAATTCTGCTATGTCGTTAGGCTCTATTGAAGCTTTGGATTTGCTCCCGAATATCCTTCATTCTCGTTGTCCTAGGGAGGAGTTCTCGCACGACCTAGTACCACTCGCTATTTGCACGATCGCCCGGATCAAATCTCCCTTTCTGGAACACTCGACTGCGACGTTATTTCTTTCTGAACCGACGAGGCGTTGCAATGCATGCGATACCACAAATACAAACAACGAAATACATCTCGATGGACTCTATGGGCCAGGAGTATACAACTCACCGTAGGCTTGACACTGCGGATAGTTCTACAGGCCAATAGCAATCACTATGTGCAGGTACCTCTACTCGTACACGACCTTACTTTGGGCTGGTCCAAACTCCGAATTCAATCAGTTTCTTTCTTCTGTGCCCCCTCGCACAACACGGCGAAGGTGGGTCACTTCTCAGAAAAACTGTCGCTCTCCCGTCCTGGGTTTTGGAGTTCGTTCGAGGGACCCTATCGAATTCTCTCTTTCCTTCTACCAACTGTATGTTCTGTCGTCGCCGTGATTTGATCCGTCATGGGTCCCGCACTTTGTCGGCCAACGCAAGACAAGCAGTGACACAGAGCGATTTAGCTCGGCTACCGGTGCAGTTGGTTCATGTTGCTTCCCCGCAAGGCGGGAACTTCGTCCGTTCTGGAGCAAAAACGCGTCTGCCTCCTTGCCTTCTTCTCTCTGAACTTCTTGGTGTATAGTCGTGGTAGCCGTCGTTTGGAAGGGTCCCAATCCGACGAGCCAAACGATGATGATCCCGATGAATTTCGAGGGCGTACACTTTGCTGTTGTTGACGAAGAAAATAGAGTGCTTGTATTTCTGGCGTGTCACAAGTTCTGGTGTAGTGGCGGTCGAGTGTCCATATCACGCTGGGAAGTAACTTATGGAAGGCCCGGTTTTTTCTATTCCATTCGTAGTGGTAAGTCTCATGTATCGAGAACCAAAAATCATATCGACTCATTTCACTTCGTCTAATTCATTCATCTCGTAGGGAGAACGTACGGGCGTTCCAAGATGATTACCCTACACCCTACAGCGCAATAGTGAGTCCCGTGTACTGTTTCTCTCCAAAGATGTGTCTAGGCGGAACGGACGGTGCTCGATGATTGGTGCCCACCAGCATCAACCTCTCGACCGCAATAGGGGAAGTAAACAGAGATCAAGTCAAAGAGATCGACGGCCGCCAGTACCAGTGTAACAGCATCAAGTGTCTCCTCTTTGGATGGTAAGTCGAGGGTCGCTTGTTGAACACTTCTGAATGTTGAGGTTTGAACTCACACTACAGTGCCTCCGCTTCGATCGTACATCAGGGATCCATTGATTCATGCTACCTCTCAAATCAAAATCTGCTCATCCGGAACCAACCGAGTTGATACTGGAATGTTTGAGCTATCCAATGTCGATGGTCGCCCGTGGTCGTGCTGTTGAGGTGAGTACAGCCCGCAAGGGGTCTCAATCCGATCTAAATTGACCCAAGCCTAAGGACTGGATTGTGTGTTCTCGGGAGCGCAAATCATCAGATCTGTATGGCCGCAATCTAACATAACTAAATTTGCATCAGTAGCCAGTGACCACATCTTTGGGATACACAGACAAACGGTAAGTGCCCTTCATACCTATATTAGCCTAACTAATTGTAAGTTTGCGATCGAGATAACAAGAGAGGACCTCTTTCGAATGGGATCTTAGAACAGCACTTTTTATCTGCGGTGGTGACCGCCATCCATCCATCGGTCACGAATCCCACCATCAGAGTGTAATGCGGCTGTGTAATCGATGTATCTCCTCTAACAGATCGGAATTCTCGGTTGTCTTTCCGTACTATCTCGTTCCCTCGATGAGCGTCCTTTGTCGTCGTTCCAGGGGTATTGCCAGAGACAAGCTATCAGGACGACGGTCGCAGTTTTCACGCGTACAATGATCACGAGGTCACCGATGTTATTGATCATCATTGGGCATACATGTATGTTCCGTCGCCTGTAAAGTCATGGGCACTGCTCTTGTAAAGCAGTAAGATAACTTGAATTTAGGTAATGGGCATCAAAGTCAACAGATTACCGTAGATAGAAGTCAATCCTTCATGGCACTGGCAACACCCAGCACTTCAGATCCTCTCCACTCTTAGAAGATACAAACTTCGGCCTTGGAGCAGCTGTGCGATCCGGGTATCCAGTTAGTAACAACCATCAAGCATGTGGAGGGACGTACAAAGCAATTTCATC
>JANHQD010001668.1:0-16778 GCA_024721195.1 Marasmius sp. AFHP31 | reverse complement strand
AGATACATTGCAGATAGAGAAAGACAGAAATAACTACTCACCTGGTCCCAACGACAAGAGGTCAAGATGAGGGACCAGGTGTAAACTACCTAGCTTATATACCCAGTCAGAGGTCTGAGATATGAGTCGTGAACGAATAGGAAAGACAATAAGAAAACAATAAGGAAACAATAGTAGTCAAGTATAAAACAATAACGAGTCCGGAATGAGTAACTAGGAGATGAGAGAAGACAATAAGAACAATAGAATGAATGGGTCGTGAAGAAGGTGTAAAAGACAATAGTGTGAGAAGGAAATATGTGGGAAGGGGGAACGGGCGTCTGGTAGGCGTCAAAGAAACAAGTAAGCGCTGAAAGGGGAATAGGCGCTGAGAAAGGAAAAGATAAGGGGAAAAGCGGCACTTCATGACACTCTGGGGGTATATCAGAAGTTTGGTGTAGCTTCTGTGTGTTTGCTGGGTGGATGCACCTCTCGGATTGACATGAATCGCGTAGCCAGACGTATGGAAAAGAGGCCCCGAGGGCGTCGACTATGAGGGCGCCGTCCTTCGTGCTTAGGGAGGACCATTGTCGAACTCGAGGCAGGACTCCACCCAGCGATGTCCTACAAATGGATGTCTGTGTCAAGATTTGTGAGAGAACTTGCATCGGTCCTGACGGTGGCGGGTTGATCAGGATGGGGTTAGTTCACACGGAGCCAAGCAGCCCTTCTGTTGAACTTTTGTAGGGAATCGAGAAAGCGAAATGGTCGGTTCACGTCCCGCTATGATTCAGATGACCTTGCATAAATAGCAAATCGTTACCATTTACAGAACATGTTGATTATGCTACAAATTTATTAATTCATGTGCGGGGAGTATGTAGGGACTATGAGTTAATATATGATAAAGTTCACGGTTGAATGCTTTGTGCGACGATAAAGCGCATCGTTCCCAGCGTACAATGAGAGACTCTACTCGGTACTCAAGCATCGAGAAAGCGATATGAAGTCGACGGAGGGCTGAGGAGAGGAGAGAGATTCGGATGAGGCTCGATCGACGAAGGGTAAATATAGGACAGTCTTCAATCCAAACTTACAAGCGAGCTCCATATCTAACATCAGATTCTTTAGAAGCTCTCCCTGAAGCTTTACCGGGATCTAGCTTCTGTCAAGAAACTTGTGAGTACTGAGTAATCGGCGGAGACTCGGATTCACAGAAGCTCGACTCTCGTTCAAGAGCTGGTGTAATTCTAGAATGCGATATGTCAACAATGAAGGGGGGGTTCTACTTCCCCACCTACTACATCTCATAAGGTGCACCAATACTGAAGATGCGGCGTTCTTCGAAGCAGTAATAAATGACAAATGGATGCGTGTCAATGATATATCTCCACTTCTTGAACCAGCATTTCGACTATTCTACGGCTCCATCTCCGAATTGAAGCCGAACCGGAGCCCAATCATTGGTTCCAGTCCAACTCAGGCTTCTGCGCTGTATCTGCAGTATATGTAGATACATGAGAACTGAAATGTTCAAGTTCATCAACGCTCAAATATTTCTCATGAATAGCGTGAGAGGCACAGTGAGACTCATAGCGACGATCTCTGAATTCCAACCTACCATCCGATCTGAATCGCAAGCCACCGTCTCTGATTTGCAACCCGCCATCTCTGAATCGCAACCTACCATCTCTTGGTTCCTATCAGAGTCCCGTTATCACAAAACCAGTGATAGGTCTAGCCATTCCCGTTCTCAGTCATGGTGACCTTGTAATCACAATAAACGTCGAAGCAAGCCAGGTGGCTCCAGCAATCATGTCGGCCCAGAGCCCTTTTACCGAATCTGACGACGGGACGCCACAATCACCGTTGGACAATACTCACGAAACACAGTTCGACGCTCTCCCAAAATTTTCAGGTGCCCATCCTCTGATTGTAGTCCAAATGATAACGATCTATTTGCCATCTACCACACAAACATCACTGATCGGCACGCTACTCGACTCCAAGGTGACCACCATCCCCTTAATCGAGCCATCATCCGACCTGTGAGAGGGAGTCTATTAAAAGGGAAGCTCACTTTCATTCACGTTACACCACAAGGAAAAACAAACTCGAATGTCTTTCACAACATTTCAAGGTATTGCTGTCGGGCTGTTGGCTATAGGAGCGTCAGCAAAATTCACTGAATTGCCTGGGTGTGCTCAGATATGTGCGGGTGGATTTGCTGAAATGGCTAGGTGTAATTAGTAAGTGCTGCGTCATTCTTTGTGGTTCTTATGGATTTCTGGGTGATTTTTTCGCGGGCTGGCTGAACTTGAAGCTGACTCTTTTCCTTTGATAGCACTGACCCGTCATGTCTCTGTGCTTCGAGGCAATTCGTGTTGGGTACAGAAATTTGCATTGCTGAGGAATGTGATCCAAGCAAAAAAGCTCAAGTGGATGCAATCATCGAAAACTACTGTGGTGTCAGTTCTTCGCAACGGTCAAGCGCTATGGAATGGTGAAATTTCATTCCTCTCTTGGACGAATAGATTCGGTAACTAGAACTGGTACCTCGATTACTAAGTGTCGTACCAGGTCTCCCGGAAGAATATTCGTTCATCCAACTCACGCAATTCTACAGACAATTCGCCTACCGCTACTTCCAGTACGGGCACCATAGAAACTGGCACTGCCAATGAAACCACAACTAACACTGGAGGCACTGACACCAGTGGAGCCACAAGCAGCCCTAGAACCACGACTATTATTGGAAGTGTAATTGGAGGTGTTGGGACCCTAGCAGGACTTGTTATCATATTGCTTTTGGTTCGAAGGAAGTGGCGACGGGAGCTACTAGAGAAGGTGAATACGCATCTGCTCTCCTCACTGCCGCCTATAGAGCCCTACGTGATAGAGAAATCACCGATTCGGTCCTCGAACCAAGAGAGCATCGACTCAAACCTTGATGAACAAGGACCTGAGGAACGGGAACGACGTGTATCGGGTGATCAAAGTGCTGAACCCCGGGGACCCGAAGCTGAGTTCGAGGAAGATATCGAGAACAGGGAGTTGCCTCATGACGAGGAAGTTGGAAGGGTCGACCAGGCAAGGTTCTCAGCAATGCAGACACAGATAGGACTATTAATGCAGAGGGTGGAGAGGATTGAGGCTACGGAACAGTCTGAGGCGCCGCCGGAGTATGTTTCAGCGTATGGAGGTAGTCAGTAGTGCTTCTCGTCAGCGAGTGGGTTTTTGAAAATATGGAGTGTCTTTGATGTCACGAATACGTGAGGGGATGATGCATGAAGCGCTCTATCGAACACAAGAGTTCTCGACAACATCAGTGTGACCATAATTCTTCGCCGTCGATCTACTGCTTCGGCAGAGGACTTGAAAGTCCTCGGTTCTGATGTCTGGTTCGCACTCGGAATTGTGAAGTCAGTTAACCTGAATTTCCGTTTGAAAGTACGTACTTTTTGGCATACAGGTGGCAGATGTAGTCGTTGGACCTCAAGGCCTCATACGTGTCCGGTCATCCGGTAGCCATTTTTGTGAGGCCCCAGGACGATACTAGAGAGCCAAACAATGCGAGTCGTGGTGGGCGAAACGCCTGTGGCATGTGTTGATTTTGACCGGATTCACCATGTTCAAGTTCATGAACACTCTTTGAAACACCTAACAATCCCCGAAGCTCAATTGACGCCATCTCCTGCTTCCTGCCTGACCTCCGTCATACAGAAAGCGGTGACAAGTCCAACCGCCCTGTGAAACTCTAAGGTCTTCGAGAAAGAGAAACCTGGAGCCGTCCCGAATCATGACATTCAAACTAGTTTAAGTACTATGTAGAATAGGGTCTAACTACAGTAATTAGGAGGGATCTGAACAAAAGCACAAGAAATGTAAACAGAAGACAAGGCCGGGTATTAGGATGTTCGAGGCCGTAGCAACCCGCAGTACACTCCGCAGGGGCTATAGTCCAACACGCCCCCTCTCAGTGATGGCGAAATGACAGCTAATCAAGAATCCCTAGGATATTTTCATCAAGTCCGGTAACTCCGGGACTAATGTCGGCCCGGCGCTCTTTTGCCGAATCGGACGCAATACTGCCTCGTGGCCTGTTCATTTTCAACCACAACGTTTGCGGTTCGACAATACCCACGAAACAGAGTCCGACATTCTCATTCCCCAAATTTTTAGGTGCGCAACTTCTCGTTCTAGTCCCGAATGTTCTGTTGCTGACTTGCCATCCACCGCCCAAACATCCCTGGCACGCTGCTTGACCATCAGGTGATCATCATTTTCTCAATTGATTCATCCGACGCTGTCAAAGGGAGTCTATAAAAAGGGAAGCAATTCGGAGAAAATTTACCGTTTGGTCATCCTCACGTTACACGTAACTTGTTCGCTTTCGCCCACGTCAAACTACCAGGAAAAAAACAAGCGATGGCATTCAGGGCATTCCAAGCTGTCGTTGTCGCGCTGTTAGCTGTAGGAGCGTCAGCACAGTTCGTTGGGCTCCCTGCGTGTGCTCAGGGATGTGTGACTACAAGTGCTGGACCGGTCGGGTGTGTTGCGTGAGTGTTGGGCTTTTGCTTTTGTGGTTTTTTCGATCTGGGTTGGATTCTTGGGTGATATTCGTGGACGACTGAACTCGAAGCTGACACTTTTCTTCCGATAGAACCGACTTGCCCTGCCTCTGTGCTTCGAGTGCGTTCTTGTCGACCGCTCAACGTTGCATTGCTACAACATGTGGTCCGGATGAAGGAGCTCAGGCAGATGCAGCCCTTCAAAACTCTTGTGGTACGTTCAAGCAACATTCGAACGTTATGGTGCAAGGAAATCTCACTCCTCCTCTTCGTAAACAGATTCAGCAACTGGAACTGGCCCCTCGACTAGTGAGTCTAGAACCTAGGCTTCCCGAAAAAACATTCATCCATTTCCTTTGATCTCATAGGCAATCCGCCGGCCACTACTTCCGGTACGAGTACCACAGGAAGCGGTACTGGCACAGGAACCCCAACTAACACAGGAACCACCACAGGCACTGGAACCTCAACTGGAATCCCCACATCCACTGGCACCACCACATCTCCCACCACCGTCCTCCCAACTTCCACTGAGACGACTGCCGTTACCATTCCGACAACATCAATCACGGTCGCGCCACCACCACCGACGACGACTATTCAGAACACCGGAACGAGCGTTCCATCTTTGTCGTCATTGACGATGTCTCCCAAACCTACTACAAACTTGTCATCATCGACTGGATCTCCCGTGCAGACTGGTAGCGGCGGTAATGGGGCCATCGCTACTGACGTGAACGGGTTGTCGGTGTTTTTGGGTGTCGTTGCCGCGTGGTTGTTTGCGCTTTGAAGCGTCTATACCATGTGAAGGATGAACAGATGGAAGGCTGATTTCGAGGGAAATACAGGACGATGGACCCTCCATCACTGGGATACGGATACTTAATTCCAATTCATTGTATTTCCTCCTTTCTTGCACCTTGTCGACTACCGCTCGTACACTTTCTTTGCTCCATGTTCTTTGTCGTTGTAGTTGGTGTGTATGTACGTACCGTTCTTAGTTCTGTGATTTCCTTGGGATTCTTTTCTTGCGTATTGTAATACAGATGGTGGAACGTTGTACCTCAGACGCAAAAAGACATTGTGTTATTTATATCATCGAAAACATCGTTCGGCCAAATCTCCTTTGATGCAACAAGTTCAACTTAGGCTCTGGCCCGACAAGTCCAACTTGAACAACAAAAATAACTGAAGGAAACTCCTGAACTTGAGACTCCACTGACAGCGTTCGATTCTGAGATGTCTTCTTGACGTCTCCAATTCGTTGAGAGGTATTCGTCGAGAGCCACTCTCAACTTCACCGATTCAAGTAAGTCCTTCTAGAAGCCTCCGACTTGTCCCTTTCCTAAGGCCCGCCAGGCGGGCCTACTTTGCTGTCTTAACAAGGTTCTTCTATTCTATCATCTCTAATCATTGCTGGCGTGTTAGCGACTCCGCTATCTTTTGTGAATGCTGCCTTCCCCTTGAATCCCTTCCTGCAACTTTTTCAGGGCCTGTTCATAGCAGTGACTTCCTTTGCTCGCCAGGCGTCTAGCACTCGAGTCATGTCGCACAACACAACCTAATAAACATTTAAAGACAAAAGCGACTGGTCGTACTGAGTGAGCGGTCGTGACAGGAGTGGAACGCTATGTAGATAAACACAATGAAATACATACTAGAAAACCACGCAGTTGAAGCACGTAGACAGATATTTTATATGAACCACGCTTTCACTCAAACATCCAGAACTTTCTGTGGCAACGCCTCAAATCTTTTCAAACAGTCTACCCCCCCATTCATGGCGAAGAGTAGCGACGTGTTGACTCGACTCATCGTGTCAGGAAGGGCATTTCGTTTCGCCACCTTCTGTTTCAACTCCGCGATTTTCTTGACGTCGCCAATTGCTTCGGCATCACCCTCCTCTCGACCTGCAGCATCGATTTCCGAGGTTATTCCGTAGAACAAATTGAGAAATAGGAACGCCCGTTGGAACAGACCGTTCGGTAACCCCGTGTTTCTCAGGAAGAAGAGCTTCTGCCTGTGTTCGTCGCGGAACCTTTCGCGTGCAGCGCTAACCTTCAAATAGGAGGGATCCTTCCATGTCTCAAAATCAGGCTTCTCGATCAACTTTCCGCCGTTATACCGACCCAGAATCCATAGCAACACCCACGCGAAGGATTCGCAGTCGTGTCGGAACACTTTGTCCGTGTAACCTCTCATTGAAATGTCCTTCAGCAGTTCGGCGGCTTGGAAACGCCGGGTTCCGGTGTTGGAAGCACCTGCTGGGCGCTCGTGCCCTGCGATGTGAGATAAATCATAATCGCAAAGCTTAGGTTGTATAGAGCCGTCTCTCTTGAGTTCGTAGTAGAGGTTGCGCTCGCTGATGTCGCCGTGCTCGATGCCGCGAATCCATAGCGTGGCATGTGCTGGCGTAAGACAACGTGGTGTGAGTGGGGCTCATACTCGAAAGATGGGAAGATGAAGCTCACCATAAAGCAACTCCCAGAAAGCAGCCATGAATTTCTCCCAATCGGAGGTGAGTTTTGTGATGGGCTTGTAGCGGACAAAGAAGAGCGCTCTCGCTGTTCGCGTTCTTTTGTTGACAACCTTCATGCCAAGCCTCCTTCGGATGCGGGAAGTATTGAAGTCGTCAAAACTTTCGGAATAGACAACCTCTGGGAGACAAGCGAGGGTTGCTTTGTCCTCCCGGCAACGTTTCGTTGCTTGCTCGATGATAGAGGACTCACTCTCGCGACTGATCTCGGGGAACGACAGCTTCAAGATGCCTTTCCGTTGATCGTGCATGAAAGTGCCTTTTTTCGTGCGCGTACAACGCCCCCCTAGCCCGTAAGTGTACGTGTGCATCTTGGAACCTTCCGACGCGAAGATAGATTCCTCCCCGTCCTTGTCTGGGGTCGGGTAACGAAGGCCTGTACCGTCAGAACGCATCTGGGGTATGAAACCCCAATGCTTAGTCTGGTATCGCTGAAGGAGGTAGAGGAAGGCGAGGAAGTATGGTAATTGCAGGATGAAGTCGAAGCCGGAGGTTTGGATGGGGCCTTCGCGGTCGAAATACCAGAGATGAAGCACGGTGTCTAAAGAGAAAGACCCCTCCCTTCAGTCATGTTTTCAAGGCACGAAGAAGCTAAACTTTACCAGTGATAAGCCAGTTCATGGCATGGGCTCTGTCGAATCCTGCGTTCATCATCTCCGCTCCGTAACCGAAGACCTGAATGACGGGATGAGCCTCGTCCTCGATATCAACCTTGATATGCTTAGTGGCACGGTCAGGGGTGGGACTGTGAGCACGCTTCTTTTCACGAGAGCTTCCGGTTGATTGACCCACATCTGGAAACAGTCAGTATGGCTGTAACGAGAGATGATACGGAGTGAAGCCACGGAATGATACACACCGACTTGCACGGAACGCGTGGCGTCCAACGGTGGCCCTCGTGAACTTAAGAGGTCAAATTCATCGAATATATCCTCCAGTTCTTCCATGGATGCAGCCTCGGCGCCTTCTGTCGTAAGGGCTGTGGTGTAGGGTGCGGTATATGGGCCATCCAAGGCAGCTAACTGCGTCCTGAGACCATCTGGTTTCTTCTTCTTCTTCTTGAACTCGACACTATTAAACACATGCTCCCAGGAAAGCGCTACCCGGGTTGGGTGAGGAGCGAGTTTCTCGAGTGGGTCTCCCGACGAGGCTATGATCTGGGAGAAGATTTGTTTCGCGATGGCGCGACTTGTAGCAGTCACGTCCGGCTTGCGCCTGTTTGGGTGGTCGCTCATATGATGGAAGCCTGTGATTTCTGTGGGATCGTGTCTTAGGAAGTACATGTCGTTGGTGTCGAGGTCAAGAATACCGTCGATTTTGACGTGTTGAAGTACGGATAGTGCAGAATTGGTAGCGTCGACGAATGGAGCATATCTGTCTGTCTCCCCAGACACAGTGCAACTGTATGTGCGGCTTTGATACAAGGAAAATATGGTTCGGTAGCCAAGGAACTCACTAGGATCGGAGTTCTGAGATTATGAGGGGCATTTTTTCCGCCACGAGTTGCTCGCCACCCGCCTTGCAGGAAGGAGTCTTACCATTGGCTATTCGAGTGGTGCAATCTAGGATGCGGCGCAAAATAGGCAAGGGGTCCTCAGTGCCATACAACTCTTTCACGATCGATAGGATGAAGTCTTCGATGTGAACGTTCTCTGTTAGCTGAAGATCCTTGCGTAGAAATGGGGAAACGTCGCGGATCCTGAAATGGGTTGTCAGTCGCAGCATGAAAGAGCCCGAGGACGGAGTCCAAAAATTCAACTGACCGATACATGTCCATATCTGGCGCAGCTGAGGACGAAACCTGGCTTTGTGGGGTGGTCTTTGGCTCGGGAACGAGATTCTTGCGCCTCTTTGGAGGAGTGATTGTACCAGTCCGGATGGTAGTATTGTGAGGGCCGGCAACCGCAGATTGTCCGGCGTCTGAAGCGCTCGATTGCTGAGGTGTAGTAGCTGAGTTAGGAACCATAGTGAGATGGGTTTGAGGTAAACAAAGAGTGACATTATATACCCTTGTGAATTTGCTGTCGAACGGGGCGTCCAATATTGGAATAAGAAATGTGGCAAAAATGTGGCCAGTACTTGTCGAAATGGGAAAGAACAAGAACCGTTTACTTACATAATCATCACGCGAACTTCGAACGCATCCCGCATGCTGTTTTACCGAATTTGTACAACTTCAATTGTTTCAATTGATGAAGAAGTCGAGAAATCGACAATGGAAGGTCGGTCGACTTTCACTCGAGTCACTCAAGTCAGCAGTATGAATTTTAACCACTATCATAGTGAGAGACTTTCCCAGTTCCATGATTGATGGATTCGAACTTCTCCGCGCAAAGGAGTTATTCTAACATTTGACTACTGCCCCCCGGATCTCGGCTCGCTGGTATGTAGGGCCACAATGTGGTATGTGTTGCTCGGTACTAGCTAAGCACATGGCTCAACGGCTGACTCCGAGAGACTTGTGATGGTTTTTAGGCCTCGGTTTTTTAGTCTCTGGTTGATACCGGTACCTAGCATCATGAGCCGTCACTAAAGACTCGTTTCTCAGGACTCAAGCTTCAGGATCCCTCGACTCAGCTTGAGGATACAGTATGGCGCCCGGCTGGCGTGGGTGGGTGCTCCAGCGATTGAGAATACTACGTGGGAGCCCAGATCGAAGAAGATCAACATCAGCTGAGAGGACGGGGATTTGAAGAAGCTACAGCAGTGCGTATGTATTGGTTCTGTCCTGACAGGTCTAGTCCGAATCAAGGGTCCTAGTTCGAGCAGGGGTCAGGAAAGCTGGAACATCAGAATAGTTCTATCGTAGGAATCTATGACTCACTAGTACTCACTGCTTGAGATGACTCCCGAGGTCAGCGAAGAACAAGGGCCTGAGTCGTGCACCACTCCGCCGTCCGGAGACTGGAGGAAGCGCCCACATAGGATAACAGAATGCCATGGCCCTCGTCGAGTGATTGATGTTTACCTGCTGGGTCATCATCCATGTAGCTCTGAAGGTGAGCTTGAACAAAGGAATCTCGGACCAGTTGAAGGAAGTGGTTTCGCCACAGTGATACGGAATGAGTCCAAACCAATTGCATCCGTACCAGCGGGCGCCTGAGACACGAGGTTGACGATCCGATCTTTTATGGAGTAGCAGTGGATGTTCCATGTATCTGTACAGGCGTTAATAAAACGAACCATGATGCGTTTCCGAAGAGATCCCATGGTTTGATATTTCATCGAGCGCTAGCTAAAAAATAGATTGAAAGGGTTCCAGATTCCCATGTAAACTCGTTGGTCTGGATTCGAACCCAGCAGCGACGCACGTTGTAGGGCTCCCACCCCTGCACCTGCGTGTAGCTGCTGAACGACTGTCTTTGAGACTCCGACGGGGCGACTTGGCTAGAGTTTATTGTTGATCAAATCTAGACGCCACAATAGAGGGGCAGGGTCGTTGATTTATGGAACTCATCACCACCCTAACAGTGAGTATTAGCATCATTGCTCCTCCGATGTGGCGACGGGGTCGGACATGCTGACAGTGTATGATTGTCATTCCTGTCAACGTCTCAACGCGTGCTCTGAGTTTTCCAGTCCCACACATACTGAGAGGCACGCACGATTGTTGGCACGAGCCGGTAGGGGAGACTCAATCATCCGTATGACCTCATTCCCTCGACGCCTCAATAGTAGTTGGCTCGAGTTTGTCGGAGGACATCCATTGGCGTCAGATAGCAGATGATCTCGGACCCACCACCACTGGCTCAGCTCAGAGGGCTCACTCATCTCTTCCCCTCTCCGTCATCCCAATCAGAACATCCTTATCCGCCCGGGGACTCCTCAACTAGACCCTTCAAGAATCCTCTCTCGTGGCAGTTCGACAACTCCTTTGGTGTATCGAATACAACCTGATCACGAAGGGAAGAACAGAATCAAGGATTGAAAGATCGAAAGGTAGGAGACACCCGACTCACGATTTGACCAGCGTCCAGGACCATCTGTGGGGTAGAATCTAGTCAATATGAGATCCGTTCAAATGGATGGAGACACATACAATTTGATCAGACTCCACAATTATCTGCAAACAATGGGTGATGGTTATAACGGCCGTGTCCGAGCCCAACTCGTTGCGTAGGGAACGCTGAATGTAGAGTCCGTTCCGTAGTCTTGAATGTTCACGAGAGTAAGTCTTGGTCAAGCTCAATTTCAAAGAACACTTACCAACAGCGGAGGTAGCCGAAGGGAACACGCAAAGACACCTCGGATCAATACCACTTCGAGACACCGGGAACAGACACACCCTCATACAAGGTCAACAGTTTATTCTTCCTCAGGATAGCTCTTGCTGCCGCCGCAAGAATCTGTCTCCGTCCAAGTGACAAATTGGTACCGCCGCTCGAGATGCCAGAGTCTAGCATTAGTTTAGCATTTTCCTCAGTTTCGCCTGATTCGGCGTGTCGGTGGCGGGTTTGTAGGTCCTTGAACAATCCGGAAGCGCCCATTATATCGATAAGTGTCACATCGTCATGTTGGCAGAATGGGTCGAGGTTCTGACGGGGAGTACCGCTGGGGAGCTCGGGCTGTTGTAAAGCGGGTGAGATGGGAAAGGTAATGGAGGAACGGAAGGTTATCATCGAGTATTACATACAACTTGAGGAATAATACTCATATTGGACCAAAGAGCGTCGAGAGACAGTGTGCCTGTGTTGAGTCCGTCGTAGTGGAGCGAAAGTGTGAGCGAACTCTGTGCGCCACAGATAGCAATCAATCTCATACGAGAATCACCAATGCAACAACGTCCTATTTTCTGGGCGTAAAGAGGGTAGGAACAGGAACCGTTTCAATTACGTAACTATTTGTACCGCTATACGTGTATCGCGTCGCGTCACAGTACATAAATAAAAAGGACACGGAAATTCAAACATGTAAATCGTCAACGAGAACCTCATAGCGTTCTCTAGATCGTGGACCACCGTGTAGCTCACTTCTACATATCACGAGGTCATTCGCCCTTCTCCTTCTCCGCCACGCCGACCAACACAAGCTGCTCCAAGATCTTCCCAAGCGCTTGGACAACTCCTTTGGTGTACCATAGCGTTCTCTGGATCATAGAACATAGATCGCCGTCGTGCAGATCACTTCCAGATAGAGCTCTTGGGCTCACTCGTCCCTCCCTTTGTTCGTCATGCCGACTAACACATCCTTATCCGCCGACTCCTCAACGAGTCCTTTCAAAAAGCCTCCCTCGCGGTTCAACAACTCCTTTGGTGTATCGAATTCAACCTGGTTATTGATGAGATGCGCTGAATTAGCGGATGAAAGATCTAAAGGTAGGAGACACCCGACTTACAATCCGACCAGCATCCAAGACCATCTACGGGAGAAAACTCAGTACACAAATTCGTTGGACGGACGGAGACACATACAATCCGATCAGAATCCATAATCGTCTGCAAACGATGGGCAATTGTAATAACGGTCGTGTCCGAGCCCAACTCGTTCCGTAGGGAGCGCTGGATGATAGAGTCCGTTTCGTAGTCTATGAAGATTCGCGAGAGTAAGTCTTAGCCAAGCTCGATACCAAAGAACGCATACCGATAGCAGACGTAGCTGAAGGGAACAAGAAAAGAGACTTCGGATCAAAATTACCTCGGGACACAAGGAACAGACGCACCCTCATCTAAGATCAATAATTTACTCTTCCTCAGGATTGCCCTCGCTAACGCAAGGATTTGTCGCTGTCCGACTGATAGATTGGTACCGCCGCTCGAGATGCCAGAGTCTAGTGTCAACTTAGCATTTTCCTCAGTTTCGCCTGATTCGGCGTGTCTGTGGCGGGGTTGTAGGTCCAACAGCCCGGAAGCGCGCAAGACATCGTTGAGTGTCGCGTCATCATACTGGCCGAAGGGGTCGAGGTTTTGGCGGAGGGTACCGCTGAGGAGTTCAGGCTGTTGCAAATAGGTGAGATGGGAAGGGTGGCAGAGGAAGAGAGGATCGTCACGAGTACATACCACCTGAGGAATGATGGTCATATTGGACCGAAGAGCATCGAGGGAAAGTGTTCCTGTGTTGAGTCCGTCATAGTAGATGTCACCCTCGGTGTAGATACATCGGAGGAGCGAAAGTGTGAGTGAACTCTGCGCAACAAAGTCAGTGAATAATCCCATAGGAGGATTGCAAACGCACCTTTCCAGACCCAGTACGGCCCACTACACATGAACACCCATCAGCATATCAAATCAACCGAATCTAATGATTTGAAACGGACGCACCAACGCCGATCCGTTCCCCAGATTTCACATGGAAACTGATATCGTGTAGAACCTTAGGTCCACCAGGACTGTACCGCGCTGAGAGACCCTCAACCCTCAATTCTCCACTTGCCGGCCAATATGCGGGAGGTTGGCCAGTAACGGAGGCTCCGGGTTCCTTCTCAATGTTGAGATACCCGTCTATGCGTTCGAGACTATGATGATAGTCAGTCTCTAGGCGCCTTTAGCAGCATGAGGAAGGAGCAAACCTATTAGCTGGAAACACAAATGCCTGTTAGGTCGAAACCAGGGACAAGTAGAGGACAAGAGAACGCGCCTTCAATTTCCAAGTCATTCAACAAAAAGATGAAGAACAAAATCCCTCCAGTGAACGTCACTATTAACCAACATCAGCATCTCCCCCGAGCCCGACGTCGATATCTACTCACCCGCCATATTCAACGAGAAGCCTGCAGTAGCGGCATTCACGCCGCTAAAGTAAACCAGGTACCCTGCCAGGCACGAAGAGAATAAGGCGCCTAGGAATTCGACCCTCGTAGGCATCCATCGTCCAATGTTGGAGAACGTTCGTGTAATGCGGACGTTCTCATCGACACGACGGCGGAGTTCGCGTTCCATGGTGTCTTGAACGGCGTATGCTCGGATAGATACTGGGTTTGCATGTATATGAGGATCACGGGGACACGGATGAAATGATGAAGTGTACGTACCAATACCGGAAACTGCTCCCTCGAATCTACAAGGACAGGACAATGAGTTTTGGTCACGGAAGACAGGCAGTCAGACAGACGTACTGAGCAAGAACAGGTGCCTTCGCATTCGACCTTTGAAAACGTGAGAACCCAACGGATTTCAATTGAGGAGGAAACGACCAGGAAACTCACAGCTCCCTCCTCACGCAAAGAACAGCCCTCGTAAACAGATCACCACACAATTTGCCCAACGCCGTCAACACAATCGCGGGGAGTATGAAGACGGGGGTGTATATGACCAATGCGACCATTTGCGTGAACATCTGCAATCCCAGGACAGCGAGGCCTTCGAGGGAGTTCGGTATTCGGGTGTCCACTGGGGTAAATTGACGGGCAAATGAGCGAACGGGCGGTGGGGACGAAGGAAAGAGACACGAACCGTTGTTAATATCCCCAGTGCAGCGAGCAATAATGCGTGATACGGGGGTGGTGTCGAGCCATCTGGGTTGTGTTAGAACAGGGTTAGTCACAGGGCCGGGGATGCTTTGATGTGGAACACATACCTTAGAGTGGTCGTCAAGACTGACTGAATAAGCTGCTTATGAATCACTTTCGATGCTCGGACAGAGAAGACCGCAAAGAACGCGTATGTGAGAGCAGTCACGAAAACCGCAGCCAAAAGCAATAAGCCTAGTACAAGAGCGAATGGCGAAGGTCAAACATGGGTCAAACTCGGACAGGTGATTCGTTAGCGTACCGTAGACACCCAAATGCCTGAAATAGGAGAGTTATTAGCATACTCATGCCGGTCAACGAACCGGAAGGCGAACTCACCAGAACACCGGTATATCCTTGACGGGCATGACCTCATACTGTTTGGCCCAATACCCCAAATACCACGTCTGCACCACGTTCAACGCGCCCATAACCAAAAGCCCAACGACGTACGTGCCAAACGCAACAACCGGGTGACTACCCCCAAATGCGGACGCGTAGAGTTTAGCTTAAAATGACGATGATAGATTGAACACCAAAATAAGATCAGTCGATAGAGGCATAGGACGTACCAGCAGAAGTTCCAACCCTCCCAATCTGGACTTCCTCCTCCAATATAAGCTTTCCTTGGGTGGTGGGATTGACCTCGGCTGCGAGAGATTCTTCGTCCTCGTCTCCATCTTCACGGCCTGCCTCTTCTTCCTCCAACTCTTCGATCTGTTCTTGAACCTCTTCAGCTAGTGATTCGACCTTGTCCAACGCAGCGTCCAAAGTCCCTTGCGACATGATCTTCCCATCCTTGACGGATACAACCAGGTCAGCGAGAGGTGCCACAAGCGGGATGTTGTGGGTCTAGAAAAAGAAAGAAAAACTCATCAAAACAAGAACCCGAGCTAGAACTTCGAAAAACTCACCACGAGCAACACCGTCCTCCCCCTTAACAAATCCCCCTTAAAACACTTATCCACAATCCACTTGGAGGTATGCACATCCAACGCAGCCAACACATCGTCCAAAAACACGATCTCGGCGTTGGAATATACCGCTCTCGCTAGTGTAATCCGGGCCTTCTGTCCACCGCTCAACGTGATCCCCTTCTCCCCAACCTCCGTCTGATCGCCCGCCTCGAACAGGGATAGGTCTCGTTCGAGAGCGCATTGGTATAGAACTTTCTTGTACCGGACAGGGTCGAAGGGGGTTGTGAAGATGATGTTTTGCTATACGGGCGCGAGTGAGTGTGAGAGAACAGGAAAAACTGTATTTACATACCCGAATCGTCTCATTCTGAACCCACGACTCTTGTGCAGCATACGCAACCCCTCCATCTCTCGGTAAGTTCACATACGAGTCCTTAGCCACGGGAACATGATGCATTTCGCCTACGCGAACACAAGCGAGAGAGCGTTCGTCAGAAACCGGGGAAGTCAGCAACGTGAACGTGAACGTACCCAACAAAGCCATCAACAAAGACGTCTTCCCGCTCCCCGTAGGTCCCACAATCAGATTAAACCCTCCTTTTTTGAAGGTGAGCGTCTCCTGATCCACCGCAAGGACGAACCGCCGCTCGGACGAGGCAGAGTGGATCTTGTTGACTTCGGAGGACCAAGTGAAGAGGGCTTCGTGAATGCCTATAACACTCTCATCGTGAAAATGTTCACCACTATGTATCGGTACGGTACGGAGTGTCGCTTGTGGTGTGTACGGGTTCGGAGTCGGGTCGAAGGTGTCGAGGAGTTCAGTCTAATGAAGAGAAAAAGTAAGAATAATGAGTCGTATTACTCTGAAGACCACGCACGTCGACCAAAAAGTCATTGATCCTATCCAACGACACCTTTGCGACGACAAGCCTGCTCATGATTCTTACGATATACGAGCATTGGATTCGTAAGTTATCAAAAACGGTGATTGAACTGAAGACGATAGAAGGCTTGAGGTCTTCTTTCATGATAACGGTCTGAGCGGATTCAATAGTTAGCTGGAAGCGGAAGTTTGACGCAAGGCAGAGGAACCAACGCTGCGAAGAGACATGTTCTCAGTAACATGACGAAGAGAGAAGGTGTCTGGAACGAGAGATGACTCACTAGGTAAAATAACACGAAATCATCGTGACCACAGGGATAAGGAAGCTAAACATGGAAATCGTCAGCCTCCGCGTACAGAATGAGAGAGTATATAGAGTAGACCCACTTGACCACCTCAGCAAGAACATGAACATACTGCAGCTTCCTTATCCATTTGAGCTCTTCCT
>JANHQD010001667.1:11026-31324 GCA_024721195.1 Marasmius sp. AFHP31 | reverse complement strand
AAAAGCGACATTAGGATCGAGAATTCAGAGGGGAACTTTGAGAATCGACATACGCGAAGCAGTTTGGGAGCGGGCCTTGAACGGGCTCGAGCTTCCATTGCTCAGCCCTACCTTGGTCAATCAAGAACGCGTTCACATGGCCATTGTTTTCGCCTGTCGCACAGCCGATGGCTTTGAGGAGGTATTTGTCGTTCACCTTTTCGACGATCCACTGTAGTCGAGATTAGGCGTCAGCAGTGTTGACAAGGGCGACGACGAGAGTGCTGCGTCAAGATGAGAGGACTCGGATGGAAAGGTATCACTCCCTGGGGGAGAGTGACGATGCGTTTAGGGCGGAGGGAAAGGTCCTCGACCATGTAACGACCGATGGATGAACCTGCGTTGTTGATGATGTAGTGGCCACTTTCGAGAGACATGGTATCTGTGTGTGTTCAAGTTCGAGGGGCTGGAAGTTTTCGATGAGAAAGAGAGAAACCCGGAGGCTGAGATGATACCCAGCTGCTCAATTGGGCCTCCTTTATACAAGAACGTCCCCATCCTCGCTGAGGATTTGTTCCCCCTGGTGTGAGGTTCGTGGGGCATTGACCTCGGAGATGACGACAAGGACGATTCTATCCGTTGGGACCCGTGCTGTGTGGAGACTAATAGTTGCTCTGGCTGACAATGTTTCCAACTCCTGGTGCTAACGAAAGCGTATTTGGTTGGGGGGCGAGGACCGTAGGGCGAGGGCGGTGAAAACGTTGAGTGCTATCCATCTGCAAAAGGCAGCAGAGGCGTTCGCAAACTACGGGTGGCGTGGCGACAGACCGCTTGCAACGCCGAGTGTCGTCCTGTCAACTAGATAGGACCGAACGTCGACCGGGGGAGATATCGATATCCTCACGTAGTCCCTATGAACGCTAGAACGCTCCCCCCGAATCGTATGCTACAGGTAGAAGTCGACATAAGACTGCTATCTTTATAGGGACGTGCGTTCGGTGTGTGAAGGTACAAGATTCTCTAGCTCAAGAGCGACTGTTGGGGCACATGATTCCGCTTCCTTCGAATAGGACGAAGGATATGGAAATCTTGGGATAATTTATAGTTAGGCCCCTCAACGAGCTCGAGAGTTATTGGGACTAGCTTACTGGATGTCAGACGTTGGTGTTCCTCAGCTCGGTCCGACGATATGAAGCCCACCTCGAACTGGTACGCAGGAGCCTACCGAAGCCATCCTTGAGATACCACGTGAGTAGGGTAATTCCAGCTCCCGGGTTTAAGTTACGGGGGTTGAGTTTAACTGAGTTATCGCATGACGGGAATCTTTTGTCGTAGATTGAACGCTCCTTTGGTCCTCCGTGCATTCGAAAACAGCGGGACAGCTTGCTGATGTCTTGAAAGCGGGCAAATGGAGCCAGAGGGGATATGTCAAAACAAGATGCCTGGGCCGTCGCTTGGCTGTCGCCTTGGAAGTCTTGTTTCGAGGCGCACCGAGGACGTGGGTAACGCTCTGCCGAAAGATCCGTCTTGGACCAAGGCTTGCCTCAGGTTCACTGCATTTTTGAAGTATCAAACTCACAAATAGCTGAGCACAACGAGCCCAGCTCGAAAGTTGTATTTGACTGAACGCGGCTGCGTTGACGCTCACTGATAGCGCTCAACATCGGTGTTCATCTGCCTAAACACATTGTCAGCTGAAATATACCAACCGGGGAAGAAAGTGAATAACGAACTGGGTCCATCTGGGTCCCGTAATAAGCGAGCATCACCGACGAGCAGCAACTTGATCAATTTGTAAATTGTCGTTGACGACACCCGCAAGCGCGCAATTGAAAGTTCCCACGGATGGTCAGCTAGCGACTATGCTCAAGTCGAACAAGATCAAACGACCTCCTCCAAATCTCTCTTTACACACTCGACCAATCCATAATATTGACCCAAATGCGCAGAAACTTCCAGTAATTACCGACCTCAATGCTGAAGACGATGCCGAAGTCTTGACATTGGGTTCAGACGACGAGCTCGACCTCTCTACCGACACCTCCACCAGTCTCGACGATGACCTGCACGCCCTCCATCAGCTCAGAGAAAGTGTCAAAAAGAACCTTAGGTTGCGACCTATCAAGAGCTCCTCGAATCTCCGACACCATCCAGATCCATTGCCCCCACCACCGCTGAGCTCTGCGTCCGATTACTTTACCCCGCTGTCGCCAAGTGCACCGAAACAGGCTCATCCGATTCATCCAACCAGTTTGGCGGCCAGATTGGCAGGACAAGATAGTTGGGGAGGTGAACAAGTTGCGAAACCTGGAAGGAAACGGTTACCGTTGCTCATCGACGCTCGACCCCCTGCGGCACACCTGCAGTCTCATATACAAGACAGCATCAACATCGCAATTCCGTCATTGATTCTCAAGAGGATTGCCAAGTCCAATAACCCTCCTTCAACATTACCAACACTTCATTCACTACGCCAATTCATATCGACCGAGGATGGAAAAACGACCTGGGACGTATACCTGGGTTCGTATTCCACTGAAGACTCAGACGAGCTCAGCGCAGACGACGAGGGTGTTGGATGGGACAGCGACATCATTATATACGACGAAGACATTCGGGCTCACCCAAAGGATGCCTCATTCAAGGTTTCGTCGTTAACAGCATTCACGCTGTTGATGCTCCTGCAGGCCCTCATACCGCCTGGGGGCTCAGTCGACTATCTATATGGATCGATGAATCATCCGGCATTGAAGCCGTTCATGGTTGGACAAACCACTCCAGTGAAGCCCTCTAAATCCGGGAACACGTTGACTATTGCTCAGCCAACGAACAATGAAGCAACGACACCCGGTTCAGGCGGTTTATTCAAGTTGGATACCCAGCTTGCCTTGAAGTCCAAGCAGAAATCGTACCAAATCGAAACAAGTTCTGCTACATCGTCGCGTCCACCCTCGCCAATAATCATTGGAGCTCCACTAAAATCCCACCAGCCACTCTCCCTTCAGCCACCCAAGTCACCTATGCCAGCGCCCTTGACGATCCCCCCAATATCTAAAACCCCGAGATCCTTTACTCTTCCAGCCCCGAAATCACCCCTTCCGTTCAGCCCGCCAAAATCCCCGTCGCCTTTCTCAAACCCATCCACCTCGTCGACTCATGCCAGCGCTTCCTCAAATACCCCGTCACCCCCACCGTCGTTCCTCCAACCACCCGTAAAACGTACGTCTATACCGAACCTTCGAACCAACACTGCCTCCCTTGAGAAACTCCCCAAATTGTCGACGAGTTTTCCTTCCTTGTCGTTGCGCAACCGGGCCACTTCGTCCGTCGTACCACCCACACAGCCCAGTCTGTCACTAGCCATCAATACTGCAGCAAATGAGGAAAAGCGGAAGAACGGGACGTCTAAGACAGCGCCGACTTCTCCCGTCACCCATTTCAGAAAGGCCACTGAACCATTGCCCAGTATCATTACTGCTATCAACACCGCAAACTCTCATCGGCCAAGAGGAAACTCGATAACTTCCCCAATCTATTCCGCTTACTACACGCCACCTCATACTCCTTCTCAAGTATTTCCCTCTTATGCCGACGCGTTTTCGAGTATCCCGCCGGATGCACCCATATCAGAAGCACCCTCTATCACCCCCAAAGCTGGGAGGAGTCCTACAACAGCAAAGGGCACAGGGGAATGGCCTCCCATACCCCCGCCTCCTGTTCCAGCGATACCAACGGAATGGGCATCCAATGGTGGCTCCAACTTCAGTGTGATGTCGCCAGACTATGAGGAACCGCCCCACGTCTCGTTCGATAAATCCTTCGATCGACCGTTTGGGGATTCCCCCCCGAGCACATCCTCTGCCGAAGACGAGGGCGAAGCTATTCCTGGCTTTGTGGTTTCCACAATATTACCTGGTTTGTGGTTTCCGCTATTCGCAACAAGACTGGTGTTAATGACGGCCGCATAGGTTTCCTCTATTTGGGACCCGCTCCCAGCTCGCCCTCGCACGTTAATACTCTGACAGATCTCGGGGTTAAACGGATACTTAATCTGGCTATGGAGTGTAATGAAGATGATTACGGATTGGGGCTAGACTCGGTTTTCGAGAAGTGAGTCTTCACCTATTTCAGTCTTTTAGCGGGTCACTAATCATAGGCAGATACACAAAAATCTCTTTGCGTGACATTGTTGAGGAAGATGCCATCGCTCGAGGTGTGAGAGATGTATGTGAGGTTCTAGGTGAGTTCATCTGCGCTTTGCCATTTGTCCCTGCACAGGTCTAACGTTTGTGTAGATTCGGCACGTTTGCATTCTTCTCCAACATACGTTCACTGTAAAGCTGGAAAATCCCGTTCTGTAACGGCGGTCATCGCCTATCTCATACACAGTCATCACTGGACGTTGGGAAGGGCGTACAAGTTCGTTTGTGAGAGACGGAAAGGTGAGTCATACGCGAAGTACAGGTTTGGCTGGCCTCGTAATGATATCCCGCTACCCCACGCGCGCAGGCATATCCCCGAACATTGGCTTCGTCACGGAGCTTATGGCCTTCGAGGAAGAGGAACTTGGAGGCAAAAGCATCGGTGTTGTGCATCACCCCTCGCATGGTCAACATGGGCACGGTAATATGCACCATGGACACCAACCGATGAATCGGATGAGGAAGACTAACCATCTTCATGCGAACGGAGACAATTCTGGACCCGGACATGGTGCTAGTCAGAGCATCAGTGGACCGATTATGACAAGTCCGATGATGTCCTCGACATCGTCTTCTATGTCTTCATCGGGTTCGTCTGTGGGAACAGATACATCGCCTTCGCTTTCCTCTACGTCGACGTTGCCTACAGATTACGATGATGCGGATTCGGACCCACCGTCTTCGTCGTCTACGCCTGATGCTACGGCACTAGCGTATTCGAATGCTACGGCTGGGAAGGCGCCATTACCTGCGATCGACACTACGTTTGCGAATGCGGAGTATACTCAGGAGGGCTCGAATGAGCTGGGCCATAAACCGAGTTCGACGACGTATCGGGAGCACCAGATACCGCTGTCCGCGCAGGAGCCGTGTCATAACACGCTTGATCATCATCATCATCATGGGCATGGACCAAAGAAGGATTTGGGAGCTCCTTTAACGCCTTTGTCTTCGAACAATCCGTCTCACGACCCGGCGCAGGAGATGGAGATCAGGGATAGCTCGGGGAGGTATAGGCATGCGAGGAGGGCGCCCGTCGACGAGCAGACGTTGCAGCCGATGAGGAGGGTTAGTAAGGCTGGGTTGGAGAGCTGGGGGTGGAAGGATTATGACGATGAGTAATCTCTTAGGAGGTCTGTGGAAGTAGGGGTGGATTTTTACTTTGCTGTTTGGCTTCTTGTGCATATTCGTGTTTCTCTCACTTTTATCTTTCGTGCTTCGTACTTTCTTCTCTTCTTTTCTGACTCTCGCGACTACCTTATCACGCTCCCTTCTCTATCTCTCTGTCACTTTCCCTATCGGTTCTTTTTATCGTCTCCAGTAGTACTGGATTAATTTATTCAATCAGACGTCTCCGTGATTCATCTTTCGCCTGAACGGCTCCACTTCAAGCTTCAAGCTTCAAGTCTCAACTGACTCTGCGGTACAGACGTCGGGTCAGGTGTAAGAACATGGACCAGGGCTATCTGGTCGCTCACACTCGCAGCGGTGCATTCATATGAACCAAAATTCCATGGCAGATATCGTGAACAGATATCATCGGTGTATAGTGTGGCAGGGGGATAATCACAAGTACAAGCAACGAAAACGGGATGCCCTGAAGTAAACGCTGGCTGTCTTGAGGGAGTGGCTGATTGCTCGGACGCCGCAGAAAACCAAAACATACCCTCTTATGCGACTCCTGGCATTACTGGCCAATACTTGAAGCGCACGGACTACATATCTGGTACGGACGATCAGTCCCTGGATCCAGCACTCAGACGGTGAGCGGGCCGGAAGCGCCGGTCCGATATGGAGACGAAACTTTCGCGACCACTAGGTCAACGTTCGACATCAACGTCAACGTCCAGCGCTCTAAAAAAGGTTTAGCTCTCACTTCCTTCGCCCTGATTACGCAGATACAACCCGCCCAAGCGTTTGTACGTGCTGCTCTGGATGGCAAGATGAGGTGGAGGACAAGTGGAGGATACGACTCTCACGCACTGTCAGCAAACCTCAAGCTAAACGCCGCTGAGCGTCAAAATCTCAGGTCTGGACATCTCTTCTACGTCCTTCTGCAAGTTCTTGTCGCAGGGCGTAGGGAACGACACTGCAGAGGCCCACCACTACGATGAACTACGACGAAGAAGCAAAGCGGCTGAGGGAGGTGATTTCAGATGAACGACGGCGGAAGGAGGTTCTTAGGACTACAGGAGAGGAAGCTCAAGAATGGTTGGATTTAATGCAACTGGTATGCGTGTGCGTATGCCCATGTTAACTTGAGCACTCAACATTCGACATGGGGTGTTGCTAACAGCTTTTGGAACGCCCTGGAGCACACCAAGATTTCCGAGCATTCATCTTCAAGATGATGCTTCGTCTCTCTAGATCGACGGGTTTGCATCCGAAATGTCTCACCATTCACGATGTGGAGATATCTAGTCCTCATCCCATTGGTGGAGGCGCGTTTGGAGATGTATACAAAGGGAAGAGGGGGGAAAGCATTGTGTGTTTGAAGGTCCTTCGAGTGTTTGAGCCAGATGAGGTTGAACAAGCGATCAAGGTGCGCATCTTCACCCTTCGAGTAGGTTCTGCCTGATGGTTTATATGCTCCACGGTCGATTACTAGGACTACATGCGAGAAGCTATCGTTTGGCGACAGCTGGATCACCCCAATTTGCTGCCGTTTTTGGGGATCTACTATATGGACGACACGATGAGGAGGCTGTGCTTGGTTTCCCCTTGGATGGAGCGGGGAAACCTAGTCCATTTCATGAAGGAAACTCCAGAGCTGGTTCAACCCAAATCATTGGTGATCAATTTGCGCAGGCATTCTCTTAGTTACTAGCTTCTTATTTCGTCTGACAGGCCAACGACGTGGCTCGCGGTTTATCTTATTTGCATGATATGAAAATTGTTCATGGAGATCTCAAAGGGGTGCGATGCAGGTTTTTCTACTCCTAGGCTTAAATGCTTACTCAGTATCTCTGTCCACAGCCCAACATCCTGATCACTCCAGATCTAAAAGCGAGGATTGGCGATTTCGGGCTTTCCCGTGTCACTGATACGCAGCGGCTGTTTACTTTTCAGACAAATTATTCGGGGGGAACGATGCGGTGGCTTGCACCTGAACTACTTCGGCCTGGTCCAAACTGTGTGTCGTCCAGGGAGAGCGACGTTTATGCTTACGCCTGCGTATGCTATGAGGTGAGAGTGTCACAAAGCTTTATCGTTAAGGCCCGTTCCAATGGCCCGGAGAGATCTTCACAGGGCGGTTGCCTTTCCATGAACTGAGCGACTATGCTGTTGTGGCTGCAGTTCTGATACAGGGACAACGTCCGTCGCGCCCCACAAACCCTAGAGAAATACAAGATTCAGTGTGGGACATGATGACAAGTTGCTGGCACGAGGAACCCACATCTCGACCTGCGATGGCAAAAATAATCGAAGGGTTCCAAAGAATGGATCCTGGCGTTTTATTATCACTATCACAGGTTGGGAAACACTTGGGAGACTCCCGCCCTGGTCTTCCCAGGGTACCCCAAATCTGGGTTTCGAACGTTGTACAGGATGAAGTCGACGAAGAGCCGCACACACTTTTGGCAGATCTGTACACACCATGGCGTGCACCTGAACCTCCTCTAGCATCCTCTTCGCCATACGGTCTCCCCGAAGTCAACGGTCCGTTAGTTCGTCCGCGGAAATACGGAGGTCTCGGCAGCTCCAGTGCCTCTGCCCAGGCTCAAGCTTATCCTGGACCCACTGGGTCAGTTTCGGCGAATCCGACTGTATCATCGATGGACGTTAGGGAGTTGCGGCCCACGTTTTCACCGAGGATAATACGAACGCCAGACCATTACCGGACTGACGGCATACTGGGAAGAAATAACTCGCTCGCCACGCCGTTTCCGCTCCTTGGAGATGGCGACCGTACCACGCCTGATACGGAAATCAACACCCTGGCTTCAATGCTAGCTTCGATACTGGACGATAAACCTTCTCGTACAGCAATACCCGGGCCTACAACTGTGGGAGATGCCTCAAGAAATGGCGTGCCATCTTTCAGTCAGCAGGCTGCTCAGAAGAGGCATGTTTCAGAGGATGGTATACCGTCTTTCGGTCAGCGGGCCGAGCAGCACTCTAAATCGTCAACATCTAGATCCAGATCCACCTCCGCTTCCAGCCAGAGTCACCAACAGGGCCATGGATATTTGAGTTTCGAACTCGATGCGACATCTTCAGATGACGAGACGGGGAGTACATTACTTCGATGCCCGCGTAGCCACAAACGCGAGCTGTCGCCGCCCAAAAACCCATATCCGTCGAGGCTAAGAAATCAGTCGGTTGGTACTCATGCCCGACCATCTAACAGACCGACAATCAATAACCCGTATGATTGGCGAACGCCAGATCATACTGGGCAAGGTGAACTCATATTCATCCTTTACAAATTCCATCTACTTAAAATCTGTCTGCATTACAGGGCATACCCCACATGCCTACCGGTCGCTGGTCCGACAAGGTTACTGGAACAAACGAGGTGATCATTTGACGCCTTCTGGCTATGTCGTGTACGCTCCTCCAGATAGGGCGTATCCCCATGAACTAGCGAGTTATCCGCCTCAGGATTTTCGTAATGAGACCGGGATGATTGCGTCGTGGACCGATCGTCCGACGTTGCCAGAATCTATGCCAACAAGAAATGGACCGCCGTTGAGACCCTATGAACAGGTGAGTCATTGCTTAGTCTCCCTCTCCCGGCCGACGAAATCTAACAACGGTCTGTTCCCTTTGTAGTTTATTATATATATGCAACCACCTACATGATGGCTTACGGATTAGCTTGATGCTCGCACAAAATCCAGCCAAGATGAACTTAAGTGTATCCTGATGTTGACGTCTGACCATGGCCTCACTTATATGCAACCGGGTTCATAATCGCTTCGACGATTGCACAAGATTTGGGTAGAATATGGATAAATTAGAATGTATCCTGAAATCTGCAAAATTAGTGCATCGTCTACTCACTTCTTGTATCTTATCACTGGGTCTCGCGGTTCTGTCTGTAGATGTAACAGTCTCTACCCCAAATTGGCGTCGATGTCTGTGCTCCTTGCGTACCATTGAAAACAAAGGGCGCCAGGTCTTGTCCATGGCGATCCTGTGTCGCCTATCAGCCCATCAAAAGATTGGTTCAAACCGCCTAACGCCTACTCCTGTGAATACCTTCTAGATTCTTGGTGCCGGTTTGAGTGCCTGTTTTCAACTAAGTACGCTTGGACATTTGAGTCGATGCACGAGCCGGGCCGCTTGGTCGCCTAAAGAGTCGCTCGCGATGGTGGTGGCTCGAGCAATCTCATGGGCGGAAACCAGATCGGCGTACATTTCATAGCGACAATTGCAGGTATATAGAGCAGCGCAATTGTTACCAAGTATCTACAGGTTAAAATACACCGACCTCAACAAGACGATGGAGTGGTGACAGATTCTCGATGTGTTCATCGGCCTTTGCTAATTCTGGTATGTTTGCACCGGTCTGGACGTGGTGAATCTGCGTATTCAGACTGACGATAAAAGGGTGGTAGATGAACCAGGGCGTTGAGCGCGTACGAGCAATTTCAATTCCTAGATGTCTCCGAAGTAAACGTCACACAACCCTAGAATCGTCATAGAGAAACGCGGTCTCCTCCCAATCACTATGTTCGGGTCAAACTTTCCAATACGCCAAACCAAAGTCAATATATAAGAGTGATAGGAATGGCCCAATTCAAGGGAGATAATAGGATTTTGGCCTCGTGGATCTGGTCGTGAACGATCCCTCCCCTTTGAGTGATCTGACGAACAGCAAACTCGAAGTCCTCGCATACATGACGGGGTACAAGGGGGTACGACGTTTGAGTCGACATCCTCAAGAGTTATTGCGTCGGGTATGTAATCGAGTGGGATTAAGGGAGGCGAGACGGCTCGATTATGTAGCTTCAGTCTCCCGTGGCCGAGAAATCTGGGTATAGTGGAGCCATGAAAAACGGGGAGACGTCGATAGCCGCGATGTTCTGCAGCTTAAGACTCGCAATTAGGGATCCACGAGAAGAAACGACTCCGAACATAACGAGGATCGTAGATTTTCATAACTACAGGTTGTTCGGGAAGAGAGCATTTGACGAGGAGAACGTGGCCGGCGGTACTTGCTGCTTGGTCTTCCGGCGCGTGGTGGTCGGAGGTGAGTGGGTGGTGAGAGAGCCCGGATAACTTCAGATACAAAAGACCCTGGGAGAGGCTCGGAAGAGGGCTGACGCTGGATCTGTTCACCGGGGTCATAGGGACTCAGAGTAACAGGGAAGTTTGAGCGGGTGTCTTGAAGAGGTGAGTGGGTGATTTTGGTGTTCGTGGACATGGCTGCGATACCTTAAAACGCTTTGGAATTCTCATTCCTGGATAATTTACCTAACAGCGCACGGACCATCTGGCACGGACCGGGATTGCAAAAGGCGGGCTAGCTTTCAGCGTTGCGCGTTGAACGCGTTCGTTCAATGTTGGGCGACTACAGTCTACCACGAGTTCCAGTCAACTTCCACAGCTGGGTCGAGCTCAAACCCGGCCGACCGAACGCTCGTGCTATTCTGGACGACAAGATGGGGCGGAAGGTACGGCCCACACCCACTACTCACGGCTGGCCAAATTAGTCTCGTTATCACAGTCTAAACGCCGCTGAGCGTTACCTCATCTTGCACACCTTTTCTGCAAACCCCGCCGCCGGCTGCAGGGATCAGCAACAAGGGGGCCCACCAACCACCATGGACTACGACGGAGAAGTAGAGCGGTTGCGAGATGTGATTTCGGACGAACGGCGGCGGAAGGAGGTTCTTGCGACTACAGGAGAGAGAGCTCAGGGATGGTTGGATCTGATGCAACTAGTATGTATGCCCTCAAGTCTACGCCGATTGAGACACTTAACACTGGTGGCATTTGGGTCCTGCTACTAGCTTTCGGGATACCCTGGAATGGACAAACGCCTTCGATCACACATGTTCAAGATGATGGTTCGTCTCTCCAGGTCGACAGGTCTACACCCGAAATGCCTCACGATCCGGAACGTGGAGAAGATTGGTAACGACCCTGTTGCAGGAGGTGCATTTGGAGACGTATGGAAAGGGAAGATGGGGGGGAGCCTTGTGTGTATCAAGGTCCTTCGAGTGTTTCTCGCGGCCGACATCGATCAAGTGCTCAAGGTGTGTTTTGGCTTTTCGGCAGGATCTGAGCCTCGGGTATGCGACTGATCTACTTCACATCTATCAGGATTACATGCAGGAAGCTATTGTATGGCGACAGTTGGACCACCCAAATTTGCTCCCTTTCTTAGGAATCTACTATATGGATGACAGTATGAAGAGACTGTGCCTGGTTTCCCCTTGGATGGAGCGGGGAAACCTAGTCCAGTTCATGAAGGACTCGCCGGAGCTGGTTGTCCCCGAGTCATTGGTAAAATCATCCCATTTTCTCCCCACTGATAGGTCACTGACAATCTTTCACCCATCTGTTGACTTACGCAATAGGCTTTCGATGTAGCCTGCGGCCTATCTCATCTGCACGATATGAAAGTTATCCATGGTGATCTCAAGGGCGTATGTTACAGGAGCTTGCCCAGTCTGTATGTTCGCTGAATATACCTTCTAGGTCAACGTCTTGGTAACTCCAGATCTGAAAGCGCGCATTGGCGATTTTGGGCTTTCGCGTGTCTCGGATACACAGAAACTATTCTCTTTGCAAACAAATAATTCGAAGGGGACAACCCGATGGCTTGCGCCCGAGCTGCTTCGGCCTGGTCCAAACTGTGTCTCGTCCAGGGAGAGCGACGTTTATGCTTACGCCTGTGTGTGCTATGAGGTGAGAGCGTCATGCAGCTATATCGTTGGGGTTCTTGCGCCTAAGGCCTTGGAGAGATCTTCACGGGTCGAATTCCTTTCCCAGATCTCTCAGACCCTGCAGTGATATGTGCAGTCTTGATAGACAGGCAATGTCCCTCACGCCCTACTGGTTTACCTAGATTGCGAGATGGCATGTGGTCCTTGATGAAGAGTTGCTGGAACGCCGGCCCACCATTTAGACCCACAATGTCAGTTATACTACGACAACTACGACAAATGGGATCTGTGGACCTTCGCAATCCACTCGAAGAAGTGAGAAGGCCCACTCATCAAAAGGA
Organism: Marasmius sp. AFHP31; assembly: GCA_024721195.1. NCBI lineage: Eukaryota > Fungi > Basidiomycota > Agaricomycetes > Agaricales > Marasmiaceae > Marasmius > Marasmius sp. AFHP31. The sequence continues at coordinate 18,961 of JANHQD010001667.1, read as the reverse complement.
CTCTAGGGATGACGATGATGGCTCACATGGTATGAATGATTTGCTCTACAGGGCGTAAACTCATGATCGCTTTAAAGATCAAACGATTGGGTGGGGTTTAGCTTCTATCTTCCGAAACGATACGATCCCAAATTCTCAAAACCGCGTCTCTACTCTCGGTTTTGCGAGCAACATCAGCGGTCCTGGTGGCCTGCAAGGTCAAAGCCCAGGCAACCCTCTTATGAACCACGGCGCCCCGATGTTCCAACCATTGCCACGGATTCAGGATGATTATCGACAGTTGGGCCCAATGAGCCTCGCGCATGGCCAGCTGAATCAGAACGGCTCGTTCACTGTCAATCTTCTCGACCGATTGGAATCAGCAAGCACAGTGCTTCCTCATCGGAGTAGCACTCCTTTCACCGGGCTCTTTCCAGACGGTCTTATACCTTCTACTTCACTTCCTCATCCTCCGAATCTTTCCCCTCCTGGTCAGCCCATCCAGGGGAAATCAACGAGAGATGTCCAATCTGGCCCTCCCTTCAGAAATCTGCAACCTCAGAAACCAGGCGCCACGCACAACGGCAAACAACTAGTTCCTCTTTCGAAGCTCCAAGAGCGGCAGAATGCTACGAGGTCCGCTCTGTCTCCAAGGCGACCGTCCGCATCTTGTCTGACATCTGAGAGCGTGCAGTCGTCAGATCCTGGATCTGAAACTCGAGTTAAGCGGACTCAGACGCGGGTTAATTTGCCGAGTATCACGGCTCTCGTCGATCAGACAACTAGTCAGGGAAGAACACATTTGTGAGTAGCATTGTTTTGGTTTTTGCGAAGTATATCCTTCTCACCTTCTGCGGCACATGCAGGACATCGCTTGCGTATCAGCCACTCGACAGTACAATGGTTTCGGGAGTTCAACATCGGATGCATCCGCCTGCCAATTCACAACCTCTAGCAGCACTTGGTCGTATGCAGGCCAGTCCCTCGCCATTCACGGGGACGTGGGGAGAAAGCTGGCGAGCACTCCAAGAGTTGATATTCTAGGTATGGCAACTTCGGCCTAGCTAACCAATGCGCCTACCTGACCCTACACACTGTATGATATCACTATCCCTTTGCCCTACATTACGCACCTACTCCAAGACCCTCTACCTCACTGACTGTGCTTACTCCCATTCCGATCCTACTACATCATGCACAGTCTATTCCACTCCATTCTATAGCATTCTATCTATCCTGTATTGTAGTATATAAGCTAGGTAGAAATACCAGTCTACCTCAGCGGTTTGTTTACCGTCTGAGGTCTAGCCTCCACTCTCTCTCTGCTCCTCGCCTATGCGCGACTCCAAGCGCAATTACGACCATCTCCGACGGTTCCAAAAACCGGTGTTACTCCGACTGTTAGGCCCATCGTTGATTATGCACCGATGGCCCTGCCGACTAGGTCGAATAGCTCCAAGCGCCAGCGAGAAAACGACGAGACACAGTATTTGGCAAACAGGCCCGGTGGCACGCTATCTTCGGCGAACAAAGTGACTGTACGACAAAGCCCGCAGGCAGATAGCTCAGTCGACAAACCACCCCCGCTGAAAAAGCTCAAGTCGCAATAGATTGGACCTTTCAATGAGGAATTGGAGAACGAGGAAGCCACCGACTTGAGTAAGAATGAGCTATACGGGTTCTCCCAGCCTGAAGAATGGAACTGGGACGCACCAATGAACACCCTAGATCAAGTGTGGGCTACGTTCTTGAAGAAACACATTGTGGAGGATTTGTGACGGATATCTTTTAATGTATTTTCCTTTGATCCTTCCTATCTTTCTCATTGCTTACGATATCGTCGTTCGAAGTTTCTTCACATATTCCTAGCGATGCATAGATTGTATTAACAATGTAGGCTGTATTCATATCTCCTCAGAGTCGCCGATGCGATGTGCGTTGTCGAGGTACGCCGATAACTGTGGAGGGACTGGAGATCGTCATTAATGTGTAGCAACGTAGGTGTTTTTCCCGAGAAAGACGTGTCAATGGCCTTCTTTGCGAGGCTAATAGTTTTCGCATGGTATATACTAATGCTTTCCCGCTCAATGCATTGGCCTTCGTCCGGTTCTTCAAACAGGATCTCTGTTGAGACTCCAACTCAACGGTTTAAAGGGAAGACCCGAATGCCAAGGGCAACCAGAGTCTCGAAAACGGACGTTGATTTAACCAGTAGGACCTGGTTAGCGCTCAGCAAGGCGAGGGGTATCGTGGTATCTCGCACTTTGTCCGTATTCTTTGGCCAGGTACGTACAACAAAGTTGAACATAGTCCGGGTATCGGGTTACTTGGTCGACTACGCTTGCGGGGTGGCGCGATCTGGGGGCCGCCGGTTCGTAGGCAGAGAACATGCCAAAGAATTGATTGTCGCAAAGTCCAAGATGAACAGCAGAGCGCAGCACGATTGTGATCAATTACAAGTTATCACATAACGCCCGCAATAAGAGAACGGAGTGACCAATTCTCGACGTGTTCACCATCCCCCGCCAAGTCTGACGTGTTTGAATGAGTCTGGGGATTTACACTGATGATGAGAAGGTGAAAAGGGGAACCAATGTGCAGAGGGCGTGGCGGGAATCTCGATACCAAGATGTTTCCGAAACAACCGTCTCAGAAGCCTAGGATCGTCGTAGAAAAACGCGGTATCTTCCCAACACGCCACACCAAAGTCGATGGGAGTGATAAGAGTAGGGGCATTGAAAGGAGATCACAAAATGTCGACCTCGTACATCTGGTCGCGAAAAATTCCTTCTTTTTGTGTAATCTGGCGGGCAGCACTTTCAAATGTCTCGCATACATGACGGGGTACAAGGAGCACGACGTTTGGGTCGATATTTTTGAGCGATACTGCGTCGGGTATGTGCTCGAGTAGGATGAAGGGAGGCGAGATGGTTCGATCGGGTAGCTTCAGCCTCCCGTGGCCAAGGAGTTTAGGTATAGTGGAGCCTTAGAAATCGGAGAGACGTCGATAGACTTCTACCTCACAGCTATGATTCTTTCGGATCGCATACGCCAGTACACTTCCCATTCTACATGCTCGTCGTCGTTCAGAGGTTCATGTAGTATCGCCAGAGGATCGGGATAGGCTCCTCCGCGATGTTCTGCAGCTCGAGACTCGAGATCACTGATCAGGAGTCCAAGAGAAGAAATGACTCCGGATGTAACGAGGATCGTAGATTTCGATAACAACAAGCTGTTCAAAAAGAGAGGATTTGACAAGGAGAACGTGGCCGGTAGCGGTGGGAATTGAGAGAACCTGGACAACTTCAATGCAGAAGACCTTGGAAGAGGCTTGGAACAGGAATGACATTGGATCTGTCCACCAAGTACATAGGGAGGAGTACGAGAGTTTGAGCCGCTGCCTTCGAGTCGAACTAGGCCACTGTCAGTGCTCACGGACATGGTGGTTTGATACACTTTGGAAAATCCCCCTCCTGGTATAACACATCTGGCGCGCACGGACCAGGACTGTTCGGTACGGGCCGGTGCGTCCCAAGAGCGTTGGCCCAGGGGGAGCACACATTGTTGCACGTTCGCGACCACCACCGGCAAACCACGGGTCAACTTATGCTCACTTCGCCCCGAGTTGCCATGCTTGAACTTCGAGGAAACGGCTGCTCAGCATTGGCTCGTGCCACTGGATGCGATTATAGCGGGGAATACGGCTCACAGCCTCACACGCATCGCCAGAATCAACGGTCATGAACCATCACGGACACGCCGAATTCTTCAAGGTTATCTCAGGCTAAACGCCGCTGAGCGTTGAATCCTCAGCTTTGCACACCTTTTCTGCAGCCTTCTGCATATCCACGTCCTCGCGCGCAGGAAACGGTACCGCAGAGACTCCATTTCTCCATGGACTACGACCAAGTGAGGCAATTGTGGAGTGTCGTTTCAGATGAAGAACGGCGGAACGAGGTTCTTGCGACTTCGGGAGAAAAGGCTCAGGAATGGCTGGATTCAATGCAGCTGGTATGGACATTCTGAATTTTATGTCTAGGCTAATTTAAACACTCAACATTGGAATATGGATGTTACTACTAGCTTGCGGAACACCCTGGAGCACACAAGACTCTCCGTTCGACCTTGTTCAAGATGATGATACGTCTCTCCAGGTCGACAAGTTTACACCCAAAATGCCTTACCATCCGGGACGTGGAGATGTCTGGTATTCATCCCATTGGTGGAGGCGCGTTTGGGGATGTATACAAAGGGAAGAGGGGGGACACCATCGTATGTATGAAGGTGCTTCGAGTGTTTACAGCAGCTGAAATCGAACAAGCGCTCAAGGTGCGTATCTTCACCCTTCTACTGGGATCTACCTGTCGATCCTTGCGTTCTACGGTTTACCAGGACTACATGCAAGAAGCTATCGTCTGGCGACAACTCGACCACCCCAATTTGTTGCCTTTTTTGGGGATCTATTATATGGACGACACTTTGAGGAGGCTGTGCTTGGTTTCCCCTTGGATGGAGCGGGGAAACCTAGTCCAGTTCATGAAGGACACCCCAGAGCTGGTTGAACCCGAATTATTGGTGACTGGATATGCTCATGCATCCTCTCACTAGTTTGTTGATCCATCCAACAGGCTAACGATGTGGCCTGCGGTCTGTCCTATTTGCACGAGATGAAGATCGTTCATGGCGATCTCAAAGGGGTGCGTAACGGGTCTTACCCCTCGAATGCTTGTTGATTGGTTTTGCTCCCAGGTTAATGTCTTGATCACTCCAGACTTGAAGGCACGCATTGGCGACTTCGGGCTTTCGCGCGTCACGGATACCCTCAAATTATTCTCTGCGCAGACAAATCGTTCAAAGGGGACAATGCGATGGCTTGCGCCCGAGTTAATACAACCCGACTCTGACGTTGAGTCGTCGAGGGAGAGCGATGTATATGCTTATGCCTGTGTATGCTACGAGGTGAGAAAGCCTATATTGCTGGAACTCTAGTGACCAAGACTTCGGAGAGATTTTCACAGGTCGGCTTCCTTTCCCGGAACTCAAAGACGCGCAAGTCATGGTTGCAGTCTTGATAAAGAATCTACAGCCGTCACGCCCTACCAATTCACCTCGATTGGGGGACGATATGTGGTCCTTGATGATGCGCTGCTGGAACGCCGACCCTTCATCCAGACCTACAATGGCTGATACACTACAACAACTACGACAAATCGAACGTGGGGACCTTCGCAATCGACCTGAAGAAACGCCAATGCCTCCTTCAGAGCAGGAAGATCACTTGTTTCGACAACCCGAGATTCTTGCACGCAATCAGTTGCAGAGCAGTCCTGACATGGCGGTGCCGTCAGTTTCCCAGCAGGTATCGTACATTCTCTTTTTGTTCACTGCGCCATGCTTCCCTATCCGCCCCTCTCTGTGCAGCACCCGCCCCACCGGCAACAGCAGCAGCAACAACAGGGACAACAGGACGACATTCATCACCTCGGCATGCCTCCTTTTTCAGAGCAGAGGAATCCCTGGTCTCTACAACAGCAAATGCTCCGGATGCGCAATCAGTCACAGAACGGTCCTGACATGTCTAATCTGCCAGTTTCTCAGCAGGTAACGTACATCTCTTTTTTTGCTCTTGGTTCACCCTCCTCGCTGCTCCTACGCCTTCGAGAGTAGCCGAGTATTTATCTAGAAACTCCGACCAGCCCCCATTCGTTCATTACGTGTGTCTATGAACTTGGAAATGTTGATTCCTACTTTTTTTTCCGTGTTCAAACTTACTCAGATGGCCGCATCAATGCGAAATTCAAACATGAACCGTATGCCCAATCAACAACAGAATTTCGGTTCCGTAAAGGGCAACCACGGCCTGAACCCCAATCAGCCCCCGTTTCTCGACCAACAGAACCAAACCAACCCTCAAAACCGCATCTCTCCTCCCGGTTTTCCTAATAACATGGGCGGTCCCGGTGGCATGCAAGGTCAAAACCCAGGAAACTTCAACCCTGCCATGAACCGTAACACCATGATGTTCCAAGCATTGCAACGGGACCAGAACAACGATCGACAGTTGGAACTCATGAGCCTCGCACAAAATCAGCAGAATCAGAACGGCCCGTTCAATCCCGCCAACCGATTGGGAGCAGCAGGCATGCCTACCCATCAGGGGAGTCCTTTTTCCGGTGGGGGGCCACCTGGGATGAACCAGCCTGGAGGCCCTTCTCAGGGCGACCTTATGCCTCCCGGTGGTGTCGATGCCATGCATCCTCCTTCTCCACACCCTCACCCTCCCAATCAGCCCACACAGCAGCAACCTGTAGGAGGTGTCCAACCTGGCCCTCCCTTCGGAAGTCCGCACCCGCCTCAAATGCCAGGTGTCATGAACAACGGTGGACGACTAGTTCTTCTTTCGGAACTTCAAGAGAGGCAGAACGCTATGAGGAACGCTTTGACTCAACTTGAGTTCTCGATCCGGAGCCTGACCGCTGCTCGCTCTCAGATGCCAGACCAGGTTTTCGCCCAGAAGATGCGGACATTCAGCGCAGACTTGGCTCAGACGCGGGATGGACTACAGAGAGTCACAGCTCTCATTAATCAGATGACCTCTCAAGGGAGAACGCATATGTGAGTAGCATAATTCTAGTTTCTGCGAAGTATATCCTTCTCACCTTCCACGATTCACGCAGGACTTTGCCTGTGCCCCAGCCGCTCGGAGGTCCAGCGGTTTCGGGGGGTCCACCTTGGATGCAGCCAGGAATGCCGAATAACTCGTTACAGCCCCCGTCCTTCTCACGCCCCGGCATGCCGGGTGGTCCAAACACCCAAGCTTCCCAAGGTCAGCCCAACGGTCAGCCCAGCCCCTCGCCAGGACATGTATCCGCTGTTCTCGCTGTTCGACCTGGAAGTATTCCGCCTCACAACCCTAATTCCAGTCCCTTCCCTCATTCAAATCAATCCAACCCTTCGAGTCTTTCGTTCAACAATATCGGCGTTCCCAATAACTCTCAGGCACCCCAACCTGGCGGCGTTATGCCTAATAATCCCGCCGCTAATCCGGGAACAAACGTGCTGAATCCGGGGTCGCTTCCCATACCCCAATATTATCCGCCTCTTGCTAAGGATCGGTTCCTTGTCACGTACAAGAACTTCTGTGCTCAAAAACGCCTCGTGCACGATCAATCATTGTTGTCTACCGAGAACCTGAAGATCGACTTGCATACCCTCCATTCGGAAGTAATGAAGGAGGGTGGCTGGGCATCCGTGAGTTTGCGGTGTGATGTCTGTACCGTTGGAACTAAATATTCTTTTTTGTTAGGTTCAACAAAAAGACCTCTGGGCAGTCATTGCCGGCCGAATGGGGTGTGTCCAGTTCCCAGGAACTCTCACCGAACCTCCCAGGTCGGGGCCAGGCGCCGCTGACCGCGTCGCACATGTGTACAGGTCATATCTGGCCGAGTTTGACCACATCTACATGAATTCAGTCCAGAACGAGTTCCGACGCTGGAGTGGTGCTATCTGAGGATGAATGCCAAAAGCTCGAATAGATGATGTGGTATCGTAGTCAATCTATCTACATGTGCTACCAACGTGTGTACCTACGGCCAAACAAGGCTAACTAGGTGGCTGTGCCTGGGCGCTACCCTACTACATGTGCCCCCTTCAAAAAAATGCGTCGCGCTCGACGCTATGCCTCTACTCCCTATGCTCCTCTCCTCCTTGACTCTCCTCTCGCTTCCTCTCTATCTCTGTCTCCTTCGCTATCCTCTCCTCTAACTTCCTCTGTTCTTTCGCCAGCTCTGTACCCTCCCTTGGAGTGAATCTCCTCAAGTTTCTCGTGCTGACTATTCCGTCCAATCTGAGGCCGTCCAGCGTTTCCAGCACGTATGAGTTGACGTTTCGTTCGACGATTCTCTTCGGTGTGCTCCATCTGGGTACTAACTTCCTCTCGGTCTTGAACGTGGTTTC
>JANHQD010001667.1:0-11006 GCA_024721195.1 Marasmius sp. AFHP31 | reverse complement strand
GCCCAGCCCCTCGCCAGGACATGTATCCGCTGTTCTCGCTGTTCGACCTGGAAGTATTCCGCCTCACAACCCTAATTCCAGTCCCTTCCCTCATCCGAATCAATCCAACCCTTCGAGTCTCCCATTCAACAATATCGGCGCTCCCAATAACTCTCAGGCACCCCAACCTGGCGGCGTTATGCCTAATAATCCCGCCGCTAATCCGGGAACAAACGTGCTGAATCCGGGGTCGTTTCCCATACCCCAATATTATCCGCCTCTTGCTAAGGATCGGTTCCTTGTCACGTACAAGAACTTCTGTACTCAAAAACGCCTCGTGCACGATCAATCATTGTTGTCTAGCGAGAACCTGAATATCGACTTGCATACCCTCCATTCGGAAGTAATGAAGGAGGGTGGCTGGGCATCCGTGAGTTTGCGGTGTGATGTCTGTACCGTTGGAACTAAATATTCTTTTTTGTTAGGTTCAACAAAAAGACCTCTGGGCGGTCATTGCCGGCCGAATGGGGTGTGTCCAGTTCCCAGGAAATCCCACCGAACCTCCCAGGTCGGGGCCAGGCGCCGCTGACCGCGTCGCACATGTGTACATGTCATATCTGGCCGAGTTTGACCGCATCTACATGAATTCAGTCCAGAACGAGTTCCGACGCAAAATCCTCTTGCAGCAATTGAGTTCGAATCAGTTGAAAGGCATGAACCCCCAACAAATGCGGATGATGGTCCAATTCTCGGATGTTCCGGCCGACAATCTCAGAGGCAAAATGCCGGGTGAAATGCTTCGCGTGTTGGAGGCCAATCGACAGACGCTGCAGCTCATGAAGCAGGATCAGAACATGTTCGAAACCCTTCGTCCTCCCGGTCAGCCCTCTAACCCTGGAGGAGTATCCATCGGTCATGACGGGGGTATGCCCAGACAACTGCTAAGGACGAATAGCTCGAAGCGCCTGCGAGAAGACGACGAGGCAGCGGAAGGGGCTCGCGTTGCGCCATCTGTTGCGAGCCACGCAACTGCAGGGCCAAGCTCGCAGGCGGATGGCTCGGTCAGCAAACCACCTCTGAAGAAGTTCAGGTCGCAGCAGAACGGACCTCCCAATCAGGAGCTGAAGAATAAGGAGGGGGCCGTTGACTCGAGTGAGGGTCAGCTGGACAAGTTGTCAGATTCGTGGTGGCTTGAGCTCCTCTCATCGGTTTCGCAGGCACATATTTATGAGAATCGCCGACCAAGTTAGAATTGCCACTGGCGAAGAGGTGTCGCCGGTTGGAATCGCGTACATGGGTCCAGTCGTGTGGGCGGTGTGAGAATTTGCCGTAAGGGGCTTCTGCTGGTAGCGGCGCACACGCCACATCACTTTCCACAGCTCTCTCTATCCCCCTCCTCATGTGGTTCGTGTCGTCGCAGTGTCCGTGTATGTCGCAGAATAGATTGTACCTATCTATATTCCGACATACAGATATCTACGAATGAAGCCGATCTGTCAACATCAAACAAACTATCATTGATACCACCTTCGTCACTATGATGTTTGGTAGGAACAATATCGAATGGGGGGTTTTCGCAGTGGCCCCGAGAGGATACGCGATGAGTGTGACGGTGGAACAGTGCGAGTGTATGAACCGTAGACCTGATCATTGTTTCGGGGGGGTGGCCTGCGGGTGAATTGTATATCTATCCAGGAGGGCGATGGCTGGCAGGACATTGATCTTGTGCAGACTGATGTACTGAACGACGGTAGTGGTGGTGATTTGGAGTGTGGCGAGGTCAGGAGGGAGGGCCTGTCCACAGGTTGGCAGGTGTCTGACAGTCAGCAGGCGGGATGGACCAGTTCAGACATTGCGGAAAATGGGTGTAGTTTGGCAAGGACGACGGTTCATTCGGGTAGTCACACTGAGTTGTACCGAGTTCGAGATATCCCGGCTCTTCGATAGGAACCTGAACGGGGCCTGGCGACTCAAGGAAACTGTCTGCTGCACATCCGAGTGCTCCAAGAAAATCATTGTCCCATGATGGCTGCAGTGTGATCGAGAGAGAATCGAAGAATAGAACTGGCACTGTTCGAGAGGAAGGCTGAATCAGAGTATTTCATTCATTTTGAGGACAAGAAACGCGTCGCAAGGTTGTACTGAAACTTCGAGAAAGTGAAAAAAAATCGCTCTGGCTCTGGGAACGCGGATGTGGCGGTAGATTCTATTGAGCCCAGCCTATACGTCATGATGGTACTACCTTGTGTTTGTTCTTCCCGTTGTACTGCGAAATGCGGGACGATATCTCCGGTGTCGTTTTCAATCAAAATTCCGTTCTTGCCACCCCCATGTCAATTTTCGCGCCTACTGTAGAACTTACGGTGTGGGCGATCTATGGTGATCGCATTTCGGAGCTATTTCCCATAATCAGGAAGCGGCATCGATTCTCGCGACCAGTCGCGACCACGACAGGTTCAAGCAGTTAACTGCTACACTAACTCCTGAGCCAGACGAATGCTCGTTTTACCACTACTGGTACTTATAACCTGACATGATCGGTATCAAACGGCACGATGATTATGACCCATCTCGGGCTAAACGGCGCTGAACGTCACGACCTAATTTGGCTGTACAGTGTACACTGAGCGTCCTTATACACTTCCTCATCGCCTCTCCCCACGTCGAGCTGCGTCAATCTCTGTCACCTCATCTCTCTCTTTTTTCTTATCCATTTCCTTCCCAAAATCCTCGTTTCTGCATACAGGATGAGTCCCCCGATTCCAAAGCTCCCCGGTATGATTACCAAGAACATGACTGATCTCCTTTCTATGCCGGGTCCTGGTGGACAAGCGAACCAGATACGTCGTGTCAACTCACAGTCCTCAATGACTTCGGACATGACTTCGAACACGCTGGGTTTGGGGATGGGACAGAGTATAGTGAACACTTCGATGGGTATCGGGATAAATCCAGGCATACCTCCAAATCCTATGCGCCAGGACGGTCAGCCGATGACTGGTAAACCACAAATGGCAATGCGAGGTCATATGCAGCAGCCAGAGGGTTCCATATCAAAGAGCCGCCCCAATCCTGCGATGAACAATCAAAATATCATCGAATCCACAACGCCGCCTCTCATGGGTAGTCTCAATCCACCGTCCTCGTCCTCCCTGCCACAAAATAGCATGGCTGGTGTTCCTCCTCAGCGCAACGACTTCCAGAATCCACCGCATCCTCCTCATCTCTCCTCTTCACCTCGTCCAGGACTGACAGCCAGCGTCGGCATAACTGGTTCGGGTTCTTCACAAAATTCGGTGACTCGCAGAGGCCCAAGAGCCCCATTCATACCCCACAGAGACCACCGAAACCCTCATGGGGGACCCCAGAACAACCGAATACCAAACGGCAACTATCCTTTGATACCCAAGACTCCACCACCCGATCAAATTGACATGTCAGGGAGCCTCGATAACACACCCGATAGCGCAGCGAATCATTCTAATTTCATCGCGTGGCAACCGGGAGAGATGTATCTAACAAAGAATATCGATCCATTTGATCCTAGAGAGGATTTCGACCCGTACGGTCTAAACCAAGGTCAAAATGAAAATGGAGTACCCTCACACCCCCCACCTCACAGCCCCAACCGTCCTGCACACTCCCCTCGAGCCCCCTCGACGATTCATCGTCAGTCCCCTTCGCACCATGACGAGGGTATGAATATCTACCCTGCGTGGCCCCAGTCACAATCTCAGAAGATTTATGTGGGCAGGCCGCCTTCTTCACAGGCCCCTCGTCCCGGCTCCCTTTCACCGCCATCACCGAAATATTCCACGTCGATGCCCCGGTACCAACGACCACACGCGCCTCAAGTAAGCTCAGCTGAATCTCGAATACCTTACCAGAACACTGGCGGAAGCGTCGGTCCGACGTCACGACCCTCACTGCAGACAGAATTATGGCCTTCTTCTGCGAATCCCAGACCTAGACTGCTGTCCGGAAGACGGTAAGTCTTTCGACTACCTGTCTCCCTCCGACTATGTTATTCGTTTCTCTTCTCAGATCAACCAGTCTTTTCATAGAAACGATGGAATCTTCGCAGATGAAAGCGACAGCCCTGAACTACGACGAAGAAGTGAAGCTGTTGGGAGATATCATTTCGAACGAACAACGGCGGAAGAAGGTTCTTGCGACTACGGGGGTGAAGGCTCAGGAATGGTTGGACTCAATGCAGCTAGTGCGTATGCGCTCATACCTACGCTAACTTGGGTGCTCAACATATGGCATTGGGTGCTGCTGAAAGCTTTTGGAATATCCTCGAATAGACAAAACTCTTCGAGCACCCATGTATACAATGATGATCTGTCTCTCCCGGTCGACAGGTTTGCACCCGAAATGCCTTACTATTCAGGATGTGGAGATGCTTGGTGATGACCCCATTGGGGGAGGCGCGTTTGGAGACGTATGGAAAGGGAGGAGGGGGAAGAGTATTGTGTGTATGAAGGTGCTTCGGGTATTCACGCAGGCTGAAGTTGAACAAGCACTCAAAGTGCGCGTCTTCACCTTTTGACCGCGATCTGATTATTTGGTGTTGATGTTTTGCGCGGTCTAATAGGACTACATGCGAGAAGCTATCGTTTGGCGACAGCTGGACCACCCAAATTTGTTGCCTTTCCTGGGAATCTACTACATGAACGACACTAGGAAAAGGTTGTGCTTAGTTTCACCTTGGATGGAACGGGGAAACCTAGTTCAGTTTATGAAGGAAGCTCCAGAGCTAGTTGACCCCAAGTCATTGGTGACCGAATCCCTCAGGTATTCTTCTACTGGCTTGCTAATCTACGGCACCAGGTCAACGACGTGGCCCGCGGTCTATCTCATCTCCACGATAATAAAATCGTTCATGGAGATCTCAAAGGGGTGCGCAATGGGTTCAGGTTTCTCTGAACGCTTCGCTGATTCATTTTCTAGGTCAACGTTTTGGTCACTCCAGATCTAAGGGCATGCATCGGCGATTTCGGGCTTTCGCGTGTCACGGATACTCTCAAATTATTCTCTGTGCAGACAAATCGTTCAAAGGGGACAATGCGATGGCTTGCGCCCGAGTTGATCCAACCTGACTCTGAAGTGGAATCATCTAGGGAGAGCGACGTTTATGCTTATGCCGGTGTATGCCTCGAGGTGAGGAAGTCATGAAGCCATGTCATTGGGGCTCTGGTGTCTGAGATCTGAAGCTCTGGATAGATCTTCACAGGTCGGCTTCCATTCTCGGAACTCAACGACGCGCAAGTTATGTTTGCAGTCTTGATACATAAAAAACATCCAGCACGACCTACCGATTCACCCGGACTGCGGGATGACATGTGGTCCTTGATGATGCGCTGCTGGGACGCCAACCCGTCGTCCAGACCGACAATGGCAGATATACTGCAACAACTATCGCCAGTTGAGCCCGGGGACCTTCAAAAGCAATCCGAAGCAACGGCGTTCCCTAGTCACCAAGAAGGTTCTAATGGTTCAGTCGGTGGCAGGAAGCGTCCGCGAGAAGACGACGAGGCAAAACATTCGTCGAATGGGGCTGGTAGTGCAATGGTTACCGCATCTGCAGCACAAAGCTCGCAGGCGAATGGCTCGGGCAACAGACCACCTCAGCTGAAAAAGTTCAAGTCGCAGTGGGATGAAACCCCTAGTGGTGGGGAGTTGACGAATGAGGAGTTCGCGTTCGGGAGTAAGCTGGACAAGTTATCGGATCCTTTGAGCTCCTCTCATCGACTTCACAGATATATCGACTCCAATGCCGCTGACGCCGTCCCTCCGTCCCATTACTCCGCCCATGCCTTACTTGGTTCCCTTGAGTTTCAGTCTGCCCTCCGAAGACGGAGAAGTGGCCACGTACAAGGAAATCGGCCGCTCACGTCCCTGGTGAGTGGGTGCATATTTGAAAAAAGCTGATAAATTAGGTCGTCGAGGAATTTTGGCCTTGGTAGTTATTTTCAATCTTCCTTTTCGATATTGCAATCCACAGTGCGTACATATATCTAGCAATTCATGGGCCCTATCAGGAGACTAGGCTGCAATCATATTCCTTCGGATGTGCTGATGAGATGTGCACTGTCGATATTAGCTGACGAGAGAATCGGGGTAGTGATGAATATTTGTGCAAGTGTAAATTCGCCTGAACAAAACAATGAGAGCCTTGAGCTGACGAGCTTCAAACTCCTCGTAGCTAATGTTCCTCGCATGATAGCGTGTAATAACGCCCTTCTCATTCAAAGTACAGTTCCGCTCCCGATGTCCAAGTAGAATCTCTGGACGGCACACAAGGTTGCTCAAGCATTCAGCGTTCAGCGCTCAGGGGTCGTAGGGAAGAAGCGTTTGCGAAGGGCCACCGAAACTTCGAAAACTGAGGAACGTAGTGAGTGGGACCTGGCTGGTCCTATGACTTCGAACGCCTCGGTCTTCGCCACTGGCCAGTGTACACGATGGATGATATTGAATACAGATTCTTTCGCGGGAGGCAAACAACAGCCTGGAAGTCTAAAACCAATCTCGAGCTATATCTACAAGATCCTCTCCACCATCCCCAATCCCTCCTTCTCCAGTCTCTCTCTAATAGGGTCGCAGATCTCCTTCGTATAAGGGGCGGTCACGCCGAGAACCTTCCCCTTCCATGCACCATCCAGAACAAGCTGAGTCGCAATTCCACACGGTACACCAACCGTCTGTGCCATCGCCGAGTACCCAGAGCCAAGAGGCGCACCGTAGGCCTCGAGAGTAGAGGTACGAACTTCCTCTCTGCCATCGGGCCACGAAACGACAAACTTGTGTTGAAGCATAACAAAGTCCCGTTCCCCATCGTCGTACTTCATGAGCAACTCGAGTCGTGCACAAAGCGTATCGAGCAAGTTGGCGTGCTTCGCGTTCCCAGCCGCACGAGGGACGATCTTCTCGTCGGAGAAGAACCCGATCCACCGCAACCCGGAGATGATACGCGTCTTTTCGCTTTCGTCGGGGAATTTGGCGACCTCGACGATCTTGTCGACGAGGGTTTTCTCGTCTTCGGAGGATACACCGAGGACTTTGGATGAGACTTGTTTCCAGGTGAGGTCTGAGACGAGCCAGTCCTTTTCAGTTGCGTCGAGCCATCCGAGGTCGACGAGGGCTTTGATGAATTCGGGGAAACCTTGGTAGCGGAGGGTACCGCGGACGACGGTTTCGCCTTCGCCTTCACTGTTGATGTTGTACCATTCACGGAAGGGAGTGCTGTCACGGTTGGGGTAGGCGACGAAAGCGTAGGCGGGGGAGATGTAGTAGGGTTTGGCTTCGCCCATGAGTTTGTCGCCGGAGACGGAGACGGTTTGACTGTTGGAGATGTAGGAGGCGTTGTTGAGGAGGGCGAGGAGGACGCCTCGGGATGACCAGGAGAATTTGTAGCCGAGGGGGTTGGAGGCGTGTTGGGGAGAGGGGAGGCCACCGCAGTAGGAGAAGAATTTCTTGATCTATGGGAAAGAATAGTTTAGATTGGGTGTGTCGTCTTTGGGGAGAATATGTCACCTTTCCGCCCTGTTCGTGAACTTCGTCGATTGTCTTCACGGCGTACAGATGGTCGATACCGGGATCCAAACCGATCTCGTTTAGGACGATGATACCGGCCTCTTTAGCTGCCGCATCGAGCTCACGCATCGCAGGCGAAACGTAGGAGGTGGTCACGACATCAGTCTTACCTGTAGGGAAGTCAGTAACACACTACTTTCGGACGGCGGGTTGACTAACCCTTAATAGCAGCCTTGATGACATCGGCATGGTAGGTGTAGGGAATGAGAGAGATGACCAAGTCGTGAGCAGCGACCTGCTTCTCCAACTCAGCGGCGTTGCTGACATCAAGAGAGATCGGGGTCGTGTGAGGAAGACTCTCGGAGAGTGCTTGAGCCGAGGTGAGGGTTCGACAAGCTGCGACAGAAGGGGGTGAGTAAAGACGGATCGACAAAAGGGCAAAGCATCAAACTCACCGATGGTGACCTCGTTTGCGGGGTTCCTCACTAGGTACTCGGCGCAAGGTCTAGCGACATACCCGCTTCCGAGCAAGAGAATCTTCTTGGTCTGCTTGCCTTGTGCAAGAGGGACTTTGTGGCCGAACCTGAATTGTAGACGATCAGTTACCACTCTGCACAAAAGGGTTGAGTGAATAGACGAACACTGGTGTGATATCCTTTCCTTCCTTCAACAAAACCCTTCCAAACTCAGGAAGAATGAAAGCCGCACGATGAACGTCAGGGTTCCAGTATCGTGTCGGGAGGTCTGGTGATTTGACCGGAACCTTCAAATCATGAACCGAGCCGTTCTCGGTGGCTTTTCCAGCGAGCAAGAATCCGATCTGGCCGGAGGGGTAGGTAGGGATGGTTGTATAGCCGTATTCGACCTGGGCAAAGCCAACCTCCTTTGCTGCCTTTTGGACGTTCTGGATAAGAGGGAGATGAAGCCACAAGCATTCACCTTGAGTAGAGATGTGTCCTCCGGGCCGGAGAGCATCGAACAAGAGTTGGAAGTAGGGTTTTTGGAAGAGAGATTCGGCGGGTCCGACGGGGTCGCTGGAGTCGGTGACGATAACGTCGTAGGTTCCTTCGTGTTCCTTCAAGAACTTGAAACCGTCGCCGATGTGAACGGTGACCTTGGAATCCTCCAAGAGTTCAGACATGTGGGGGAGGTAGAGCTTGGATACCCGGATGACTGCTTCGTCGATGTCGCAGAGAACAACCTCTTTAACGGATTTGTATTTGAGGACTTCACGGACGACACCACCGTCTCCGCCTCCGATGACGAGAACACGCTCTGGGTTTGGGTGGGAGGCAAGGGGAAGGAAGGAGATCATTTCTTGATAAGAGAACTCATCGCGTTCGGTGACTTGGATGACACCGTCGAGAACGAGAACGTTTCCGTAGGTGGCTGATTCGAAGACTAGGACGTCTTGGTAGAGAGATTTCTCAACGTGAAGGATTTTGTTGACTTGCAGGGTCATGGCTTGGCCCGGCCATTGGGACGAGATTTCACGGAACCAGCCATCTAGAGAGAGGTTCAGTAAGACGTTTGTGAGATGAAATGACTATGAGTACCTTGGATAGAAGGGTGAGTGAGGACCATTTTCCAATCGATGGAATGGGGAGGGAAGGAGAGGGGATCGGATGAGCGAAAAATTTTTGATCGCGGTCGATGACTCGATCTGCAGATCTAATCTAATCTAAGGTTTATCTCATCGGTGCTGCACAAGTACCATTGATCAATCAGTTGCAAGAAATGCATGGAAGAGCTCTGCAGCTGCTACTGCCGGACATATCGGAGTGAGATGACATAGGCAAGTAGATGGAAGACCACCGAGATCTTGCTAGTTTGGGCAGGTTTGAGCCAACGTTGAGAGATTGATTACTTGCGTGCAATACACCCGACTTGTTTGATGGGAACAGCTATACATACGTTCCCCCCCTCGGATCGGACCGTTCTCTATGGAGTATCCAAATGGCTTGTCTACGGATGGGAAATGCTGTCGCCGATGAGCTCTCTTTGACACCTTGCATAGCTGTTGTTGCTGCGTTTCGTTTCCTCTGCAAGCAGTCGTTGGAAACAGGTCAACGACGAAAGTAGGACAGAAAAGAAGACCCACGGGCTCACGGCTGCTTTGACTCGTGCAGCTATTCCCATGAAAGATACATATCTGGTTACATTGAATCGTCAGTCGCAGTCGCGTGCGCCGTGATGTCTTGTGGCGAGTTGATTCTGTGAGAGCTTGCCCAAAGACCCTCTATAGGTGTCTCACGCCTGTAGCACCGGTGAGTGCGCCCCGAGGAGTCAAGAGGCAGTGAACCAGTCAGGATGAATCTTGCTGCTAAAAGTTCAAGCTGTCTTGAATCAGAATTGACGGCGGAGCCTGAGTTGGGATCGTGGGAATTATCGAGGACGCGAGGCAGACGACACAGCTCACGTTCTGCACCGCTCTCTCTCAACTATTCCTACTCTTGACTCGTCCCTTCCGGAATGTCGTCCCAACCACACCAACAGTACAAGCCTCAGGCTCGCCAATTGCAAGAATTGTTTCCGAGTTGGTCAAACGATGGTGAGATTCACGTCCTTTTTCACCTGTTTTTTGTGAGCAGTTTCCGTGGGATGCGGGTATCCCTTTTTCTTTGTTTTTTTCCCTTCGTGCCACTTTCATTTCTTGATGCGACCATATCGCTATCGGGTTCAGTTGAGGCAGGGAAGGGCTACTGCTGGTCTTTCGCTCTTTCATCAGACGCGAGGAACTTTTTTCGTTCGCCATGTGGTGGTTTTTTTGCCGGACCTTTTTGGAATAAAGTCTTTTCGGATGAGAGATACGGATGGATGGCAGGGATTGGGAACGGGATTCAACATTTTCGCACAATTTGGAACAGTTTTTCGGCGAAGAACGTGTATTGGGGCAGGATCGACACGGTCGTGGGCCTACTGGGGGAAGTGCTCGTATAGTCGCTCAAGTCAGCGCGCGAGAACTGTGTCAATCCTCAATCGAGGTGCTCTACATGGTATCATTCGATGAATGGGCATGGAGAGACGACAGCCCGCCCCTTTCGACCGTATGCGCCATCCTCACTTCGGCTGATGTCAATCTCCTTGTCCCCTTTATCATTTCTACGAGCTGCTTTGAGGGCACTTTGGCACTCCTCTGGGCTCCCTTTATGTAGGCAATAGCTCAGAAATATCTCATCCTCATTCTCGTGGACCTGGTCCCCTTTGTTGTCTTCTTTTCGTCGCCCACTCCAACGCCGATTTTCTCCGTGTACGGACTTTGTTTACTGACTGGATATCTTTCCTCAGATCTACTCTCTCTACTAGCTGAAACAGGTGGCGACCTTGAGGTGGCGGCTACGCGTATCACTGAAGGCGAGTATCAAGTGACGCAATGCGCAGAATCTCACCTCGTTTGTGTGCTTCTCTAATACACCTTTCCTGCAGGCCACGCAGAACAGTGGGGCTCCGTCTCGCGTAAAAAGGACCACCATGGCCACCGTGATCACAAG
>JANHQD010001665.1:0-26464 GCA_024721195.1 Marasmius sp. AFHP31 | reverse complement strand
CCCCCCCCGGTATCTTTTGGTCAAGGCGTTGGTCAAGAGTCGGTAAGTTAACGTTTCTCCCGGACACACCACCGCTTTCGTCTCCCAGCCAATTCTAGAGTAACTAGTAGTGAGCAAATCGAGTCTATCAGGAGGCTATAGAATAGCGCTGGCGTTATCGACCTTGATTGCTGGAAATGCCGAGCAACGACGGTGGGGTCCATAAAGTATCGACGAGGACAACAGCCGTGAAGTAAAGATGGAGGGTGCAAAGAGGGTCGTAGGCCATCAAAGACTGAAGGATAAAGTGTCCTATGGGGATCAGACGTGGTGAAAGCCAAGGGCTCTGGATAGACGGCGAATGGTCCAAGTCCAACAAGCCTCATTCAATATCGCAGAAGGACATCCTGCTTTTCTGCCTTTCCAAAAGTAGCGGGAGAAACACCAGGCGTTCTCTGGCGAAACCGAATACCCGGCGAGCACGTAGCCAAAGCCTCTGACTCTGGCTCCGACTCTTTGTGAACGGTGACGGCGAAGCCCCAAAAGCACCGTGTTCAGGGGTCATGATAGTCGAAGATGTGGCCTTCCACCTCGCACGCTCGGTCGCTGCTACGTTTAGCACTACAATCTTGTGACTGATGTTCCATTAGCTAGAGATATGTGCCGACAAGGAGAGGATAGATCACTTAAAAACAAGCCCAACCTTGCTGCGATCTAGCATCACATCGACGAATGCAGAGCCTAAAATATGCCGGTCACTGCTGCCAGCAATCGGAACTTGTAGACAGGGTGCTGCAGTGAAAGAAGAGGAGTGAGCTGATAGACGTGAATCGATTAGGGAAAAAGTCACATACAAATTCGGAACAAATATGTGCCGCCGGCGCTTAACGCTCTCAAAGTTCAAACCTACACCCCGATCTGCAGCACCAAAGAAACCTCTATATCACCGGGTTAGGCAGGCGAGAGCTGTATTGGGACTTTGCGCTGCTCGTGACAGGAAGAGCGCCCGCGATAACTCTGCTGGTAGCCGGGAAACTAGGGGCGGTAGTATTGATTACCATCTAGAAGGGAGAGAGTCGGAGGGGTCGGAGGGGTCAGAGTCGGAATTTATGGCTTGGCCTGTTGAGAAGTTCGATGTTCTTCCTTCCTATTAGCATCGTTATTTGTCGCAGCAAAGTTGCATGGGGAATTATGCATTATGGCGTACTAGCGATGGTGTTAGGAATGAATGTGACATCGGCAATCAGGAGTGGAAAGGTACATGGGTGAACTGCGGGAGGCATGTAAGCTAATTCGTTCTATGCGTTGTCGGGGCATCTTGATGTTCAGTGGGTGACCATACGAGGATATTGGTGTCTTCGGGTTCGAAGCACGGGATAAAGCCCGACCCCAGGCAAACCGACACTACAAGTGCTGAACGCGGGGTTGAAGTGGATGGGATGAATGAGCGACATTGAAGAGGATCGAGGAAGTCGACATACCACAACGTGAACAGGTGCTTGATTCTCCCAAATGTACGCCCACATATAGTGCATCCAAAGCGTTCTCCGTATCCCAGAGCAGCTTTGCGACAACCCTTGGCAAGCCTAATGCAATTCGTGAAGGGAAGAGCGCCCGGAATAAAGGTGGTGATAATGAGGAAAGGGAAGGACGCCGATGAGCAAACATTGTCTCGCCCGTTGAATACGATCGCTACCGGGATACCATGGAGTGTAGAAGCGGGGGCATAATCTCGTGAATGATAATGCAGATACGGCGAGGGAAAGGGACTCTAGCTGCAACCTATGAGACAGATTTCTGGATATTACGACGTCGAGAGCATGAGATATGAAGTTGAACGAGAGCTGAGGGCGATACGCACCACCACCAGGTTCTTTATTTTTGAATATCCATTTTCTGTGCTTTGAGCTTTGAGGGTATCTTGGTCGAGCTTCATCTCAAATCCTCTAAAGCCGAAAGAGTAAGCTTGAGAGATCCTTCAACTTGTAGTTCACTCACCATGGTAGAATCCTAACAAAATTAGGCCACAAAGATGCACAAATATGAGGGCTTATACCAAAAGTGTATATTCCAAGTAGAGAAGTAAGGAGGATGTGATGGATCCACGGCGTTGAATGACGATGGTGGTGGTTGATAAATGAGCGGTGTTGACGCGCATGGGAAATTTCCGGTGGCTGTGTGCTGGCCATTCTCCATTCTCCATTCTCCTTGTACCAGAACGCCCATGTTCCGCGAGCTAGCTGTCCAATTCGGGCTTTTTGCTCGAACGATACCACAAGGACATCCAAACTTTGGCTACTTATAGGTGAGCTTGTGTTGATATCTCAGAAACCAAACCGCAAATTTACTGTTTTTTAGCCAGTTAATTATACATATCTGGAAAGTTAACAAGGACGTTAAGCTGAGTTCGGTAGGATATCGGATGTACG
Source organism: Marasmius sp. AFHP31 (assembly GCA_024721195.1). Taxonomy (NCBI): domain Eukaryota; kingdom Fungi; phylum Basidiomycota; class Agaricomycetes; order Agaricales; family Marasmiaceae; genus Marasmius; species Marasmius sp. AFHP31. The sequence goes on along the minus strand of JANHQD010001665.1, from coordinate 24,056 downwards.
GTGCGTCTCTCTCGATTTTGTTTCGGTCATTCCCCTTTACCCAGCACGATGTTCCTTCCACGTTCGTTTTGGCCGCCAATTGAGTGCTTTGTATGTCGCCTATATGACTTGAAACTGGCACTGAACACCGTTTCTCCCTAGGCTGTCGCTCTGGGTACTCCAACAGATCAGAGGAAGAGACCTTCGGTCAATGGGAAAGCCTCGTACGCAAACAGAACCAGGGATGGCTATTTCCCTTTTCCCCTTCCTCGCACGACCACCATTCGAGGTTCTATCTACTCGCTCAAGACGAGTCTTGTGAATGTCGGAACCTCCTCAGGTTCAAGCTTTCCTGGTGTTCTTCCGTCGTAGGAGACTTGTCCGCTCCATTAACCCTCGATGTTCTTAGGGCCCGGCGGAGTAAGGTGGCAGTTTTTTTGTGTCTATCAATAGCAGCTCAGCCTGTACTTCCAGCACTTCGGTCATCGTCGCGGTGTTCGATAGTTTCAACGCTGAGCTGCTGTGCGTTGCAGTTGTGCAGCTCGTTTACCTCTCACGTTTGGTCTCGCAGACTTGCTCTGTGGGCTACAGGTTTTTTTTCCTTTCCTGGGTGGTGCCTTGGTCGTTTGGATGTTAGTACCGTGGGGTGTGGTCGCAGTTTTCATTCCACGTTGCGGACAGTCAGCTTGGTCGATCATACTCGCGTTTTATGCGCAGTAATCCTTCGGAATCCTTCTATTACCCCCCCACCTGTTGGAAAATTCCGCTCGTTTTTGGATTTGCTTCGCCAAAATAACATGATTTAACGAGCGCCTTACATCAAGAGATCCGGTGTTGGGCACCCCGTTGTGACGAATGTGAAATTTGAAGTGAAACCACTATACGAGACGTGAAAGAATACAGGCACTGACGATCGTGTTGGCGATGCCACTCCTCGCGTTCGGCTGTATGTACGTGCATGGGGAGAAATATGAACGTGTGCCTTCCACAAAACTGTGTACCTGATCATATGAAGCCGGTGTTGCCTAAATGTGCGGTTTTCAGTCATTTGGATCATTAATCAATGCGTGGAGCACGGGTTATGACAGTTGAACGGTGTTCTTCGGGATAAGTCTCAATACGAATCTGACATCTCTCGGGATATTGTGATACCTGTACCAATTACATCCACCGCCAGCTCTCTTCAACTTACATGACCCAAAGCGAGGGCTAGCTCGAAAAGTGTCTTGACAACTGCGTCATAATGTCCTATTCTGTGGTGTGAGGCTCCAACTATCCTTGCCTCGATGTCGCCAGACGCCACCCATCTCTGTGATCGATATGGCCAAGGTCCGCCTCCCCTCGTGGAATGATATACCGTTGCCCAGCAATTAATGACCTACCGGCGGAGAGAGCGTAACCTGTAAAGAATCTGATAGCTTTTGAACATGTCGTTCGGTGCGTGTTCTGGTGCTGGAAACGTAAATGAGTGGTTCGAAAATTGACCTTCCTGATGTGAGCAGCCACTTCCGCTCCTCAGTTGAGGTCGACTGACGTTACTTGTGACCTCACAGTGTATGGGATCTCCCAAAAGCTGTATTCAGAACTCGATGAACAATCGATTGCCGATTCAGTGTTCAGTCCCGATCGACTCCACTCCCCTTGAAGTTCTTTGCCTCCAATGACTAACGCGATCTTTCGGTGTACATCGCCATGGATAGCAACCTCGAGTCACAGGTGGGCGTTAGAGTGTCGAGTAAAGGAGTGTTCAACTGTGTATCACACGAGGCTCTAGGTATATCACTTTCGTTTACCCGATCGCGGTCCTCACTATCCTAGCACCTCTCCTTCAGTGTCATGTCGACAATGTTTAGCTCCTCCGCGGGTATATCCATCGAAGGAAATCAGCATTTCTATCAAGCCAACAGAGACATCATCATTAACAACAACCTTAGTAATGAAGAATCATCACGTATTCGAGGACAGGGGTATGATGGATTGATGGTGCGGATGATCCTCTCGTCGTTTACGAACCGTTAGCTGACCTTTTCCTATCTAGCCAATCCAGGATCAGTATAGGGAATTCGGGCGAGGCGATATCATCATACGTAGTGAGGTCCACTCATCCGAGATGGTGATGACCATTGCGCCGAGGCTCAAGCCGACAAATCCGTTCCGACCAGTGAAGACGGTGAAAATCCGCAGAAAGATGTACAGTGTGGAACTGGTCAACTTTCATAACTGCAAGTTCACATTATTCACCTTCGAGCCGGAAAACAATGAGGACAAGAAGATGGTTGCAATAGTGAGTCTCATTTGGTGGATCGCTGATGATTCAGCAGTAATAGTCTGGTTTAGATATGGAAACAGATTTATGAGGGGTTGTCTACACAGATGTGGGTCACAATTACATGATGGGTCTGCAAACACTGATTTTGTTGGCTAGCTCACCCTTGATAACACAGATATTCGGCTTGGGTCGGTTTGATATCCCAGCCTTCATATCACATGATGGTACGAACATCCGTTGGTAACGGAGAGAGCATCCACAAGCTTGACTGGATTGTAGAGCTTGCCAACGGAGAGAATTTCATGCGCCGATTTGGACGTGGGAAGGACGTTGTTGTGAATTTATACCTTTCATACACCTTGGTATGGATCTCTTCTCTTCCAGCACACAGCTTGGCTAAGAATGGCATTAGTTCTGTTCGACAAAGGCGTTGGATGCGGAATTTCCGGTCAGTTTTCTATTTTTAGAGTTGGCTGCTAATAATAGTAGAACAGGTCTCGGGCAAGCAGACCGACTGGAACTTCAACCTCAAGACCCTTTCGTGGCAGTACGGCATTGCACCTACATCTGTTCCGCCGCCGGATAAGCTCCCAATCTGGAGAAATGTCCGACCACCCCCACTTCCCCAAGAATATTATCCACAACTCTGTACCCACAGAATCATCGCCTGGTCAGAGCAACACTTGGGTGACTTTATGTGCCTGATTGCATCCCTCAATGCGCTGCTGTACCGCAGATCCTCGAACTTTTCGGAATTTGCCCCACATGGCTTTTTTACTTTCGGAGCTGTTGTCCATTGCCGGAAAGGGATCATTGCTCATTTCCCTTCACTCCCTTTTCCCGAAAGGTCACTTGGAAACCACTCCCGTGACATCCTTGCAAGTTATTCCAAGGAAGGTCTGTGCGCCCACTAGCCCATGAATGGTCTCTACTGATCTTAACAGTCCCCTCTCGTATTGATTTCGAGCTCCGTAGGCCCGGCGATTTATCAATTACCTTTTCGCTACGCCTTCCAACCCGACTTGTCGCTGCCTATCTCAGCCAGTCGTTCGGTGTTGCTGACAAATTTGAACGCTTAAAAGATTCTACCAGTGAGTCCATCTTTTGGTCGTGGAATTGTTTCCTGACGTTTGCACCCCTTAGTGTTCATCAACGAGATACGCATCTTGTTACACGGCACCTTCCTCCATGACCCCACAACAATGCCCACTCCAGTGTATCTTTTTGTCCCACTGCTTCCGGTTGAGAATATCAACGGCGTGTATTGTGTACGCTATCCTCTTTCCGAGCGGTTGTTCTATTGGTCCCTCGAAACTGATGGAAAAGATGCAATTCCTGAAAAGGATTGGGAGAAATATGGTGTTCCAGAGCTGGAGACAGAAACAATGATAGGTTCAAAACAAGATGCCCAATTCTATACACTCGCTCAGGGATATCTATACGCAAAGAGATATGACCTAGATGGGATGCAATATGCTCGAGATCATGGTTTTCCAAAGCTAATATGTGGTAAGTAATAACTCTAGACATTCCCAAACTTCCTGACAAGACTTTCAAGATGATCCTCATAATGTCTGGTTCCAAGCCGAGTCTTTTTCGCTCGTCGAACTGTTCGGAGAGGACAAGCCAGATAGCACGGTCTTGACCAACGGCCAGCTCAATCCGAGATCCGAGGGCCCAAACGAGTGGCTGAGCGAAGATGACCCAGCAGCAGAAACTTGTTCTGATCCACTGATCCGAGACAAACTGAAGAAGGCCACGCCTGTTGACGTTCGCATTGAAACCAGTGAGCCTACAAATTCCACTTGTTCTGGTTAGCTTAGCATAGTAAGAAACTGAACTCGTGTTTTCACCCCCATCTACGTTTAGATGACTCTGAACCCACTGAGGTCGTTGACCTGATCGTGTCAAATACACGGTCAGAATCCGGAAGTAAGTCACAATCCAGAGACTTGTGAAACTTCCGGTCCTTGCTCATGATCAACTTCTATAGCGCACTCCGAAAGCTTGATTGCAGATGGCGCAGTGAACACCACCAACATTTCCATCGAACAAGGTATTTCGTATATTTCGACCCGTAGCTCGATATCTCTTCTCTAATGACCCGGCGACACCCTCAAAAATCATCTGTCGTCGAGAGAATACAGACCTCCAAGCTGATTCACACAATCTCCGTGTCGAAGGTGAAACTTACCGTTCATACCGTATGCTCATTTGTCACTAACACTCGATATGGTCACTAGCAAAGCATCCCCTACTCCGAACATCCCCCGGGCACAAGGATACTCGTCCCATAACGTTGGTTCATGCCCTCATGCAGCTATGCGAGGTATCTTGGCTCATTACAGTGATTGTTCTCTCGAGCGTTATTCGCACATTATGCTGGCTATTCCGTTCGGTATTGAAAAGGGACGGCTCACGTACGAAGATGTGATCGGGAGGCTGAGGGTGTGCTCTCCGTTCATTGTCTGTTATCCTTTTTGGTATCAAGTCTATCTCTATGTATAATAAACTATTTTCTTGTCTTGCCTGCCTCTCGGATCGACTGGAACACTTTAAGATACAACCGACGGGAGACAAAGTGTCGACCGGAAAGGGAGTCTTTGCCAGCGGGGGTGCCCCGGCTACTCTCCTTGTACCCAAACGCCCATGTTCTGCGAGCCTATTCTCCCCTTTTGACTCGCAATACAAACGAAAAATTACGGTAATATAAGACCTATCCCCTGGTATCGATATCGCTTGCTGCAGATCATTGTAGCACTGCTCGCAAGTAGAAGATCACCGAAAAAAATTGATTCTCATGATCGATGAGATATAGTTGAAGCGGGTAGGCGAATGTAAATGACGATGACAGAAGGCTGAGAGATCAGGTTGAATTCAATGGCGGGGTGGATAAACGAGGAGGTACAGCCATTTAACTTCACAAGGCCATCGGGATTTTTGCCTACCATCAAACTCGATCCCAGCTTCTCATTCTGCTCTGCAACTTTTGGGAGGGAAAGACAGTCCACCGTGTCTTTTCGTACCGGCCAGGATATCCCACAAGAGGGGAGAAAACACTACAAATTAGTTGATGTCGCTACGCCTCTGATACTACCTCTGGCTTGCAACTACCGGCGGAGTGTTCGTATCCACCAAAGCTGGAGGAGAATATGACATTGCTGATCTGATCCGATATAACTAAGGCGCTCGAGCATTGAGGCTGGAAACGACAAACCCACGGATTTCATGGAGTCGGGAGGTATGGTGGTGTGGGTGATCCTGACGATCAATGTCTCTCACGTAACCCCGAGAGGAGTGGTGGAAGTGGCCACTTCCGTCATGTACCATACGTTCAGGTCGAGAGATTTGGATGAGGTGAACGGAGAAGGAAATTTGCGGGGTAGCAGCTGGATGGGAGTAGTGCGATCTTCGAGAACGCATGCATGAGGTTTGGTCATTTGGATAGAAGTGTCTGGGTGCGATCAATGAAGGTCAACCCAGGAGATAACGACAGTGTATGGGATTTTGATCATAACAACTCGAAGAACATCCTCTTGGATCTGGACTGTGCACTCCTGAGCGACTGGAGCGATGCTTTGGGTCCAAATCCCTTTACTAAATAACAACCAGGTTGAGTTAACGTTGAATAAGAAGGACAAGAACAATATATATTAATACACGCATTCTGGATCCGTATAGGGTGTGGGCGCCTATTGTTTGTACCCCAAAAATGCAACCTTGAGCAACGAATCCACATCCAGATCCCTGAGAAGCACTGCTCAAGCTGCGGAGAGCCATAGCACTGCTTGTGAAAGGAAAAACGCCGGGGATACTGCATATGGTGGTCAACCAGGCGTAGCTTTCGTGGGTTATTGAGTATTGGCAGTGAGGTTCACAACCATCGTGACATAGAGCCAGGGTGCCTGGAAGCACGAGAAAATGATGCCCTACACTAGAGGACAAATGCAGAGGAGTCCAATTACGTCGTCCACTGTTGCTTGGCCAATATACCGACCCCTATTGAACCTCAGTCCGAGCGAGCCCTTCATCCCAACCCCTGCAGCCACATTGAGAGCATCACGAGTCGACGACCCGACCCTTTCTGTATTCAAGACCAGGATGCCTCACAAAAAGCGGGTACAGACCCCTGAATCAACCTTACCGCTACCGCTCCCTGTATATCTGAACGGGCGCCCATCTCCCCTGAAATTGCATCTGGCTTTCGCCAGCTAGCGAAGTATCCATACCCGCCGGGTGCCCTGCTAAAGGAGGGGGAGGGCGTGACATAGATGCTAAAATCAACAGCGCCCACAATATCGAGACTCGGGGTGGTGAAATGATGGATGTTCGGGTACTCGGGACAAACGATGGTGTAAGTGACCCGGATGAACGAGAGCAGCTGTTCCATTGGCAGGATGGTGAGGGATTTATACAAGCCCTCATAGTGTGCGTCAGATCTTCATACTCAGCGTGGTGAGTATGGTGAACGAGCGCAGAACCAGGACTGGTGACCATTGGGGTTGGGGATATACCGAATATTAGACGGTGTCCTTGGGAGTGTGTCAGTGGCCGTACGGCACATGTATGTAGCGGCGAGAGTCGATGTTATGTATCTGAGTGAAAGATTCGCAACATATGGTGCCTTGGGATATGAAGAATATGGCGTATGGATGCGGTCGTGGAGATTGAGTTGAGAGAGATAGGTGTGGTTTCCAGGGGAACAGTTCAACGGAACTAACTAAAATGTGGTTGAGAAGGGTTAACGAGTGAGCAATGCGCCACTAGAAAAAACGCTGACTTTTAGCCCGAAATAGCATATTGTAAGTCGCAAGATCTCTCCACCCACGTAGCAAAAGTGGTGCGAAGGTTTCGGTCTCGACAGAAGGTTATAACCTCCTATAGATAGGAGGCCACACCAACAGGTGATTCTCGTCTCTGGAGTCTTGCTATCAAGGACATGGATTCTGGATCTGGGTGCCGAGTGCCGATGTTTGATGATGGGGGATTGGAGAAACAGGGTGAAGGGCAATCAATGTACAGGTCTACAGAAGACTAGCATCAGATAACTTAGAGATAAAGATAAGGGCAATTACTCACCGAACGCAAAACACCCTCTGTAGCTTCCCTCCTGTGAGCAGTCGCCGCGACCTCCTTGGATTCCTCAAGTGCTTTCTATACGTGTTCAAATGAGTTATCGAGGTCAAAGTCGCTCTTTGAACACTCACAACGGGTATATAACGCAGATGTTGAACCTCCCTCCGTCTTACAACTATCATGGAGACCCCTCTATAGCCAAGGCTGCCTGTGTTACTGGGCATTTCGTTATTCTCGGGTTGATCAATCAACTTCCAGAAACAGCCACGCTGTTCATATAAGGTGAAGTTCAGCTTGATTGATCCTTGCCGTTTGAACTCTGAGGTGATAGTGCCAACCGATTCTGGCAAACTGTAGAAGCGTGATATATTATAAGTTCCCTTCGAGGAGAGACGAGGATGAGAAAACATACGTGCTGAAAACTCAACCAGGAGATAATGTGATCCTTGTGAACATTGAGAGGGGGATGTCAAGAGCAAAGAAGAGGTGAAGTTTGTTTGCGTTAGTTATCGTGGTTTGAGAAGCAAAAATGCGCGATGACGTTTTTGGCCCGCACACTGGCCGCATGGGAATTTTACGGTGGCTGTGGCCTGGCCCCTTTGTCCCGAACGCCCATGATCAACGTCGTGGGTGCTACTGGTACTCACTCTTTCTTTGACGATAGAAGGCTGGACTCAGGCGGCATGTGCTGGTTCGACCTTTCAACATCTCTCGAAACCAATCCCATTGCTCACCCTGATAGACAATTTCTCACGTTAACTCAACATTGCATCATGATTTCGACGCCAAATTTACTGTCGGAAGTTGGTTTGCCAGGTACGTTGGATCCTTCTCGGCGTACGGATAGCGTGGGGAAATGGCCTCCGGGGCCCGACCTATATCCTATCTCGAGCAATACAGGGTTTAAGTAGTCCTTGAACCACCTCTTAAGATGGGAAGGAATTACTTTTACACACACGACGTTAGGGCCGAAAAAAAAATTACTCGCATCTAACTAATCTAATTACGCTTGTGATACACTACTTTTATTAGTCCTTTTGATGTTGTGCTGAAATGCTATGATTATTTTCTGGAGAGGTCCCAAAAGTCACGGAAAAGGACTCCATGAACCAGTGTGACATTATGATGTCAGTGCCGGAACGCCGCAACCTGAACCGGGCAACCCCAAAGTTGGAAGACGGTGTGCAGACGAGGCCGGTGATCGGGGAAGAATGTAATCGCCGCGCCGACTGCACTTCTGGTTCTCTGATGGATTTGTCACGTCCTTGCCAGCCTTCGACTTATTCCACCATTTGCACACTGTCAAGCCGCTGCTACATACCAGGAAAGTACTTCATATCTTGAGGTAAGTAATACTTGGGGTGGCCCGCTAATTTTTGGGAGAAAGCAGGTCGTCAATGACTCTCCCGACATTGATTTTGTTAGGTCGCGAGTCAGCCACGTGCAAAAACTGCCAAATTTTGGTCGTATTTTGGGCACCATTGTTTTCCCTCTTGCTCAATGTACTTCAATATTTGATATGTCATAGATTGAATGTATTATTACCTTCCCTGATACTCGGGACTGTGAATTAAGCACAAAGGAAAGTATCAGACGCAAGTGGTTTAAGGAGTACTAATGGTTCAAGGACTACTTAAAACCTGTATTTGGGTGGATTTTCAGTCCTGATTGCATCGCTCAATGCGATTCCTCGGACTTGCCGGAACTTGCCCCACATAGCTTTCTGACTCTTGGGGCTGTCATCCACCGCCGGAAAAGAATTGTCGCTCCTGGCGCCCATCAAAGGTACGTGTCCTCCCAATTCTTGATCTTCTGAGACTAATACACGAATAGGGCGAGATCTCTCGACCGATTGACTGAATAGGAACAGCATTTTTCGGGGGCGTATGGGGTTGAATTGACACTATCAACTTCAGAATACTAGCGTCGGTTGATGTTGAAGACTGAGTGGCATGGTTGCATTAAATGTTCACAATCTCCTATCTAGGACAGACAGTCAGCAGTTGGACTAGAAAGATGAGTACCGTATCAGTACTCAGGCACTGCTGTCATAGGAGCATAGGCGGACGTAGAGTTTTGGACATATCAATCAAACACTGGGGGCGTTACGGGCACGAAGATCCGGGGAACAGACCAAAGGCAACTGCGGATTCATTGTTGATGGACCTACGGTCTTATTTGTTCCCAGTGATTGATAGATTTCGCCCGATGGCCATAAGGCGGTTTCTCGGGCCAGTGCCTAGACGTATGCACTTTACGGATGGACCTTCATAGTATTTGATGCTTCATAACAATCCTGTTCACGGGGTGTTATAGATTCTAGTTCGATTGCGAGACAGGGCTATTGGGTAGCTATTTATGATTTAATTTCAAAGCATACACATACCGCAACAGGAAAAACAGTGCATAGCTAGGGAGGCTTTTTTGGTTGGCACGTCGAGATACTAGCGTACGGTCTGGCCCACGACAAGTGACGCAGGAGATCGAGGAATAGTGTTCAGTGGATAGGTTGATGGTCCGGGATGTACAGATGTGCTGTTCGGCATAGGGAAGAGGCATCTTGAAGGTAGCCCTTCGGAGCTAGCAGATCCCCACGACACTTGCAACATCGCTGAGTATGTCGGATTGATCATCAAGGCTGGTTCTGTAACCAAGCTCGCAACAGTTGATACATCTATCCATATGACGGGTCGCTTGGAGGATAAGGATGAGTGTCTGATCTAGATTCATCCAAGCTTCCATCAACGCTCGAAGCGATCACTTCCCACCAGACAATAATGGATCTGCAGGTGTCCCACAAGCGCGCAATACGTGAACTCGTTCAATTCAGTACCTACGATAGCTTATACCAACCTGCAGTCTCTCGAACTTCTCAGTCCTGGTCACGATTGATTCTCGATTCGCAGACCCACAGCCTGATTTGTGGGGAAAAAGAAGTGCTTTAACGTTGGCCTCGCTCGTCGTCACAAGTTCGGAGTTTCCTATCGTCGATCTGGCTCTTCTCGTAGCACAGTTAACTGTGGATCGCGTAGGTGAAGCATGGTCCGGACGATATTAGTATTATGATCCAAGGATCTGCGCGAGGAGCGTCGACTCCCGGTTACAGATCTGAGTATGACGGGGTGGATATTCTCGCCCCCCTTCTGTAATTTGTGATACCTATGCCAGTAATTGGTTCGCACTTGGCCAGCGAGCGAACATCAAGATCTAGCCATCCGTCAAGAATATTATCATTGAATCAGCTGGTTCTAGTTCTTTCGGTGTTTTTCCTGACTCACATCTCCTCTCACTAACACAACAGGAAGGGGCATTATTAACGGGCCGTTATTCTTGTCTGCAGTCGTGTAGAGTCCGTAACAAAATATCTCGGCGTGATACATATTGGGATTAATCAAGTGTTATAAAATCCGATCTTGATCATGATATCTACTATTTCTAGAAGGGTTTAGAGAGCAGATATACGGGCAGTGACACCTCATTTTCTTCAACGATAGAAACATATTCAGATTCCTTCCATTTTGGGTTCAGATTTAAGGTCAATGAGCACGGTGTCTGAATGCCTGATACGTTCATAGCAGTGCAGGGAATATGAACCATCAATATCATTCATGAAATGCATGGTTTTCCCTAACATTCCCGACCAACAGTTACATATTAGGAACTCAGTTAGGTTTCTTAAATGATATCAACAATTGGGACTCTATACGGTGCCGAGGACATCTCGGGTAAACGACTTTAGTACCGAAACTGGTTACTGATCCAGAGTTGGAAAGTGTCGGGTTCTGATTCGATACTTGTGAAGCCCAAACCATTAGTGCCTGGCTCTTTTGACGCTATACCGTCCCTGAGCTGGTGAATGTCATTTGAGAAATCCGAAGATTCAATTATTACTGATCCGTATCTGTCCCTGGTATTCCACAAATGATGCTATACAATTCTGGGCAAGAATAACGGCCCGTTACTAACGACCTTTCCGGAGTGTAATAGATCTGGCGTTCAATCAGAAAACCTTGAGGAACCCTGATGAACACACGTCTCAATGAGCGCTAGAGAGGTACTGTGTTCGCTGTCCGCTGAACAGCGTCCACTGTTCGTAGCTATAAACAGCAATCTCTTGGCGTGGAGGGGGCACCGTTCTCTCACATATATCTATTCATCTCATTGTGGCTGTTCTGACTGTCTTTTCCCCCGCCCCTCACTGGTGACACCTTGGCAGCAATGTCTACTACCTTCCGAGCTTTTGGTGACATAGTAATCATGGGCCGGCAGCAATTCCAGCAGGCCAACGGGAATATTAACAACTACTACTTGGCAAATAAAGGATCATCAAGCACTCAAGGGGAGGATGAAAAGAGGTTGATGGTGTGTTTGATTCTCATTGTACATGAAGAGGTAGCTGACTTTCTCACTTAGCCAATCCAAGATCAGTTTAGGGAATTCCGGCGAGGTGATATTATCATACGTAGCGAGGTTCACTCATCTGAGATGATGATGAACATTGTGACAAAGTTCAAGTTGACAAATCCATTCCAGCCACTGAGGATGGTGAAAATTCGTAGAAAGATGTGCAGTGTGGAACTGGTCAACTTTCGTGACTGCAAGTTCACCTTGTTTCTCTTTGAGCCAGAGAACAAAGAAGACAAGGATATGGTTGCAATAGTGAGTCCTATCCAATGACTTCCTAAAGGTTCAATAGTAATAGTCTGGATTAGATATGGAAACAGATCTACGATGGGTTGTCTACACATACGTCAGTCACACTCACAAGTCAGGAGATTTACAGACACTAATTTTACTGGCCAGCTCACCCTTACTGACTCAGGTATTCGGGCTGTGTCAACTCAATATCCCAGCCTTTGTATTACATGATGGTATGGACATCCATTGGTAAAGGAGAGAGCATTCATGAGCCTAATTGGATTGTAGAGCTTGCCAACGGAGATGATTTCATAGACCGATTTGATAATGGGAAGAACAAGGTTGTGGCAGTCTACCTTTTGTACACCTTGGTATGTATCTCTCCTCTTTTTGCCCATGGGGTAGCTAAGAATGGCATTAGGCCTCCTCAATCCAGGTGTTGGGCGTGGAATTTTCAGTAAGTTTGCTTCTTTTAGAGTCCGTCGGCTAATAATAGTACAACAGGTTTCAGATGAGGAGGCCGACTGGAACTTCAACCTCAAAACCCTTTCATGGCAGTACGACATTGCACCTACCTCTGTTCTGCTGCCAGATGATCTCTCAATCTGGGGTTTTTTCCGAATACCCCCACTCTGCCAAAACACTCTTCCACAACTTCAAATCAATGAAATCATTGCCTGGTCACAGCAACACTTCAATGACTTTTTGTGCCTGATCGCAACATTCATTGAGATAACATACCGAGACTTCAACTTGTCAGAGTTTGCCTCACGTGGCCTCCTGACTTTCGGGGCTGTCGTCCACCGTCAGAAAGGGATCATTGCTCATTTTCCTTCACTCCCTTCTCCTGAACAATCACTCGAGAACTTCTCCCGCGACATCTGTGCAAGTTATTCCAAAGAAGGTCTGTGCGCTCACCAGCCTATGGATGCTCTACTGATTTGAACAGTCCCCTCTCGTATCAATTTCAAGTTCTGCAGGCCCGGCAATTTAGTAATGAGCTTCGAGGTCCGCCTTCCAACCCGATTTGTCGCTGCCTATCTCGGCCAGTCATCCCCGTTTGTTCACAATCTTGAACACCCGGAAGATGATATTGGTGAGTTTATCTTTCAGTGGCAGAAGGATGCTTCCTGACATATGACCCCCACAGTGTTTATCAACAAGATATGGATCCTGTTAGTCGGCACGTTCCTTCATGATCCCACAACACAGTCTACTCCGGTGTTTCTGTTTATCCCACCAATTCCGGTTGAGAATATTAATGGCGTGTATTGTGTACGCTATCCTCTTCCTGAGCAGTTGTTCTATTGGTCCCTCGACACTGATGGAAAAGATGCAATTCTTGAGAAGGATTGGGAGAAGTATGGTGTTCCTAAACTGGGGACAGAGATTAATATAGCCTCAGAATGGGACAGTGATATCTGCACACACATCTGGGAGTATTTACTCTCAAGGAATTATAACTTGGATGGGAAACAGTATGCCCGAGATCATGGTTATCCCGAACTAATGCGTGGTAAGTCGTACTTTTAGACATTCCCACACTTACTGACATAACTTCCAAGGTGATCCACATGATATATGGTTTCAAGCCGAGTCCTTCTCGCTGGTCGAGCTTTTTGGAGAAGACCAGCCAGACAGTGAGCTTCCTACCTCAGCATAGTAAGAGACTGAACTCACATTTTCACCCCCATCCACATTTAGATGACTCCGGAGCCACCAAAGTGGTCGACCTGATCGTGTCAAATACACGGTTGGATTCTAGAGGTAAGTCAAAGACCAGAAACTTGTGAGACTTCTGCTCCTCTCTCACGATCAACTTCTCTAGTGCACTCCGAAATCTCAATCGAAGATGGCGCGGTGAACACCGCCAACATTTCCATCAGACAAGGTATTTCTTCCGTAGCTTGATCTGGCGTCTCTGTTGACCCAGCCGCCTCCTCAGAAACCATCGGTCCCATCTGTCGTCAAAAGCATACAGACCTCAAAGCTGATTCACAGAATCCCTGTGTCGAAGGTGAAACTTACCGTTCATACCTCATGCTCATTTTTGCTAAAATCTCGAGATTGATGGTCACTAGCAAAGAATCCCATTTTCCTGACATCCCCCGAGCACGAGGATACTCGTCCCGTAACGCTAGTCCATGCCCTGATGCAGCTATGCGAAGTATTATGTCTCATTACGGTGATCGTCCTCTCGAGCGTTATTCGCACGTTATGCTGGTTATTACGTTCGGTATCAAAAGGGGGCGGCTCACGCAGGAGAGTGTGATCAAGAGGCTGAGGATGTATTTTCCGTTCGCTGTCAGTATTTTCTGCTCCTGTGTCTATTTATACGTATATCTATGTGTTTTAGCTCCAGACTGGCATCAACAATTCTTACCTACCTCCAAGATCACGCTAACCACCGTCCTTGTCCAGCTATTAGGGCGACTTTGGGCTATCCCGAGGATTACACTTCCAAAGATGATCGTACACTACGGTAATTGACAAAGTTGACTCGGAAGTATTTCCCATAAAATAGAGGTTTAAGTTTTGATACCTGTTAATCAAGTCCGCCTCAGTGACGAGAAGCTCACGGGTCCTCTGGATCGAGCGACCAGAACCTATTTAGAAGCCAAAACTGAAGCAAGGGTCGCTTGAATGAGTTTTCAGTAGCACGACCCCGGAAAATTGGTGCAGCTTTTGTTGCTTGAAGTACGAAGTTCAGATAATGGTGACTTAAGCCATTCACAAGGAGGAGGCCATGTTGGACCTCCAAACAAGAGCATATCCGCCGTGGAAACAAAACCTTCGGACAATTTATTCAAAAGAATTAAGGGAAAGGGGATCAGAGCCTTGAAGCCCCTGAGACACCTAAGAGATTTGGCAACGAAAACCTGAAGCGATATCGGTCCACTGTCCAGTTCATCTGGATGGTTTGTCGATGCTTCAGCTTGAACTGAGCAAGCGAGAAGAAGATTCGCTTGCCGGTTGGATAAATGGAAATTGAAATTAGTCTTCTGTAACTCTCCTACCTTTGTGAATCAGTGAAGACAAAGAAGCAGCTCCGCAAGAGCGAGACGGGTGACTGCCACTGACGCGGATGGTCTTGAGGGCCGGTCAGGATCCTTCGGATCTTCCGAGTGGATACAGATGCTGCAGCTACGTGATCGAACAAAATGAATAATCTAACCTCTACGTAAGTACCGCAGATCGATCTCAAGGCTCACCCCCCAAGATCGACATAAAGCCGTCGAGATCTAGGGAGGCTTGGACCCAAATTCGAACAAACGGATGCTGCATGCCATTCAACGGACAAAGCGACGGCAGCCACTCTGAGCCGCCTATCGAGCTCTCAAACAGGTAACGGAGGCCACCAGTCCCATCTCAATAAATTGACAATGGGCTATGACCCCATTATATATCGAGAGGCTCATGCCTACTACAGGGGTAGGTATATCTTCGAATCTGAGCTCTCGTAAATGCTCGAATACCAAAAGGCACTAATAACATTCCTTCAACATTGACCGCAGCTTGAACTTTGACTATTGGACCGCGCTAGTCAATTTAAAATTGAATAATGAAGGCCAAGTTGTCGCTGCGATCGCGCAGTAAAAACCTCAGTCCCACAATATCAGTCGAATGTATACTCCGCCCTGAGAGTTTACCTCTCTCCGACACGGCTCAGGCCACGGTGGGCACGAATGAGAATGCTTTCTGTCTTTCCCCCTTATTCACCACTACAGAGCGAAAAAACGAATAAAGGTTGCTCCAGAGCCTAACTGAGGGCCATCTCAGCTCTGGAACCATGCCTCTCAACCCTAAAGACCCTTACGTCGCCATCGGTCTAACTTCAGTGATCTGTGCCATCCCTACACTCCTTTCAACAACCTACCGTCTTTACATTCGCCAATCCCGATACTGGGCAGACGACCTGCTCGCCTTCTTCTCCGGCCTATCTCTCCTTCTCATGGTTGCAAGCACATTCATCCACATTTCATTCACCCCGGGCAACTCGAGTGTGAAGAAAGAAACTATGATAGCGGCATACTACCTCATGGCCGCGTCGTTTTATAGCGTTCTGTGGTTTGCAAGGTTGAGTATGCTGTTTTCTATCATCAGGGTTCATCCAGAGTATGGGTTCGGATTTGGCTCCAAGTATAGTATGAGGAAGGTGTTATACCTTGTTTCGGGGGTATTTACCGCGATTCTAGTACTCCTCCTATGTCAGCTCTTCTGGGTCTGCGAGCCTGAGGATGCTAGAACAAGATGGAAGGAGGCGGAGAGACCGCAGTGTGCTTTGACAAGGCAAGTAGTAGTCTTCCAAGTCATTGGTGCGTCGGAATCTGTTCAGGTTCTATTCTGTATGCTCATTCAACATCGCACCCTCAGCTGACTTTTTATCGGATCTAATCCTCGTCCTCATTCCCATCCGCCTCATACGAACTCTATCATCTTGTTCTCTTCGTCGCCAGTTAGCCTGGATCTTCTCAACGGCCATCATCACGACGATTGTATCCATTCCCCACGCCACATTCATCATAATAGGAATGAAAACAGAGGAAATCATCGCTGCGTACGTTGAGATGTGCATTGGGTTGATAGTGTGCAACATTCCAGTGGTTGTTACGAGGTTGATCAAGAAGTGGGGAGACCCGGTGACCGCCGTTTGGAAATCAAAGTGGACGTCGATCAGGTTTGCCTCGGTACTGCGAGTCCGGAGTACGGAGAATACGGAGAGTAGGCTGAGGGGCGAGTTACCTATCACAAGTATGCCACACGTAAAGGCAACGACGGATATCGTCGCGAGGAGTTGGTTCAGATGGAATCCAGAGCTTCCGGAGGAAGAACCTAAATCGTCAGGATTCCCAACAACGCATCACGCACTCACAGTAGACCTCGGCGACCTTCCTGGCCACGAGGAGGTAGATTCACGTTCAGAGAACCGACGCCCTCCGCTGCCGTCCCCAAGAAAGTCAACAGTTACTTGGATATGAGTGTCGTAGATCTCGCCCCTCCCTATATCAATACATCCCCCAGTGCGTAACAGCTAGTTTATGGTTCGTCTACTGATGTGCGTGTCTCCAGTCTAACGGAAATCTCACGTCTCGGTTGTGATTCAGTCAAGTCAAAACGAGAGGTCAGAATGGGGGAAACTTCATAGATTTTTCTCCGATCCCAAAGGACCCTTGGAATCCTCCGACTCAGCCAAAAAAACTACTTCCCTCAACGGCTGTATGACTTCGTAAAAGTCCGATGATCGTAAGGATGACAGCTGAAAACATGCTCTATTCCATTGTAGGCATTATCACAACCGTGTCATCTTTTCTATTGAGTCTTCACAGACCAGCCTCTCGGCCTCTACCATGTCCAAATGACCCGAGGAGGCGGCAGCACCTTTACACCAAGCCTACAACTTCCGCCGGCGGATTTAACCAGCCATGGTAAATCTGTTGAGCAGCGTACGTCATCGAACATACCTCCAATAGATGGTATGCGCAAGATGGTCAAGACCGAGTTTAACGTCGCGTGCTACCCGCCCTAGCAAGGCGCGAAAAAGCCCCGATTTGCGGGGAGTAGGGGACAACCATGGCCAAAGCGAGGGGTTCCAGCGGGGGGCTGCACACTATGATGCATCATTTTTGGTCGGGGTCGCCGCGCAAACCGTCGAACGACCCTTGGCTTTTCGCACCGGTATTGACCAATGGATATGCGAATTCGCGGGACATGATACAATCGAGATGAAGAATGATTGAAAATGATTGTTCTGTATTCGCACCATACTCCCCTGAAGATATGCGACTGAAGACTCATGAATAGGAACAGAGTACGGATGATATCTTGAGAAAAACAGCGAGACCGAAGGAACAATTGTGGGCATATGATCCAACTGAAGCAAGAGCCGAAAAACAAGCAATTACACCTCACAGATTATCGTTGGCGCCTACATCTACCGAGTCAAATGTTCGAAGGTGAAGGGCCTCGTCATTGAGAGCCGTGGGACCGAAGCAATAAGGCCCGGAGGTTCAAAGTCGGCAACTGAGTGAATCGCAAGATGATTGGCAGTTGGCCGAGGCTTGGGTTAAAGACGAGAAAATTGGGACACATACTATTCGGGAGAGGTTGCCATGAAGTAACCGTCAGGGGAATAAGGACGTAAGCCAGCAAAAGAGACGTACTGACACTGAGCAATGTCCAATTCCAGGTGGGAGACCACTCCCTCGAGAGTCCACGGGATGTTCTAAATCCCTCCCCTTCGATAGGCCGGGAGGATAAGAATGACTTACGCCAATACACCCATCGTCCCGAAGTATTGGGACTGACAGGGAGGGGCGAAACGACGGATGCTCTGGAATTAGTGAGGTATGGTGGCGTGAGTGACCCCAATAATGGAGAGTAGCGTGGAGGTTTAGATGACTTTCGGGTATAAGCAATAGGGGCGTATTGGTGCGGTTGTCACGGTGTCAAACTGAGGAGAGAGTATTGATCAGTGAGTGATGCCCATTTAAAATGGTGGTAATAGTTGTTTTGGAGTAGCGGATATCAACTTCCGAGTCCACGCTAGCAGTGATTCTGATCTCTATAGTCATACGTCCAACGTCCAGTCGTAAGTACAAAATGTAAGCAATGAGGGAGGAGCATGCATCATAGGACGGTACGCACGAGTACATGATGCTCGAGGCGAGCTCGTTGTATTGTATTCGACGAAGATGACGGTCGGAAAGCAACGAACCGGCCAACGACAGCCAAGTTTTTGAGGGTCGGAACTTGCCGGTGGCTGTATCCGGTGTTTGTGAGGCCGCAGGTGTGTCCTTGAATATTACTTCGTCATCCCAATCTTTGTGTCACTCGTGAGTCTTTGATGAGCTCACGACGATGGTACACCCAACAAATACAGGTACTTTCTCCGCCAGCCGACGATACATTCAAGGTTTCGCTCAACTGGTTCGCGGCATCGGTATTCTCAATGAAAGTGCACAATTGTAAATCATTTTGATTGTGCAAGCAGATAAGGTTGCCAGGCTTGCGGTTTCATCTGATGGTTTCCCCTAAATCCGTGGTCTAGACCCTGGAAAGGCACATAGGATTCAGGAAACATGGGATGTATCTCCTCAAAATGACAGGAACGTATAGACTGATCGACTTGTGCAACGCTCATCACTCATCTATTGAAAGTAAAAGCCATTGAGTATTCTGTCCGAGTGCCTGCAACTCTTTTTCCCGACCCTCAACGTGGCCCGCAACTCAGATGCAGCCAGGTTAAAATCCGTATACATCGTCACCGCTTTGCATGAGTCCTCGGACCATCTCACAAAGTTCCCAAACCCGATCTTTCATTGCTGTTCCTTTTGGATCATCTGGCGGTAGAGATGGACGGCATTCTCGGTGGCACGCTGTCTGCGCCATCGCCTTGGAGAGAACAGCTTTGGGCCGATGGGATTAGTTCACCGAAAACTTTGGTCGAGAATATATCTGAAGAGGTCCCCGAAAACGAGGACAGACCTCAAAGGAGAGGCCTTCGAGAACGCCTATGTTCGCTTGAAAGGGTGTTGGCCACATCAGAAAGCGGACTGTGGGAGCTTTCGCTAAGAGTCTGAGATATTATTAGTTATCATCGTTCCTGTCAACACAGAACTGCGCTTGTAAAACGCATGATAATCACGCTTTTCGCTCAAGACTATAACAACTTGATCATCTTGTGTGATATTCTAGTTTCTGCGTGCATCTTGGCGATATCTGTTCCTGGTGCGCTCAAACCTCAAAAGTTGATCATCTCGATGATGCAACCATCCTGAACAGCAGATGGGCGGACGGTAAGAAAGGATGCCGAGAGATATCAGAGTGCTCAATGATGGAAACTGGGCCGCATACATCGTATAAAAGGAGCCCGTGAAATGCATTTCTGTCCATTCCCCCTTCCTTTTACGTGATTTTCTATACCACTAGTTGGTCTTTTTTCGGCTGGTGAGTGTCGAGCTTTTCAACGGTCTATCCGATGCCAACAATCTGCGGGCTTGTCCAGAGCCGCCTTATCTATCGTCAACCTCCACGTCCTCTCGTGCACTATGCGCTTCCAGATTACCCCCCTTGCACTTGCGATTACCTGCCTCCTTTCAAGTTCGGTCATGGGCGCGCCGACAACTCAGGAGTGAGTGTTGATGGGTAGATTCGGTAGCTTTTTTCTTACATTTCAACAGCAATGGCTCATCTCTTCCCTCGAGAGGGTTCGGGAGACATCCTCCTCCCTATGAACGACCAGATGGTCCGTTCACGGGAGAACGTGGCAGGGGAAAGAATGAAAGACGCACCTAGCCTATCATGGTGATGGCACGAATAGAACTGGCTGAATCGCTTAGTATTCAACATGAGTAAGGTTCATCTGGTTGAACCCGAAACAGTTGAGAGAATTACTAGATTTGATCATGTTTGTTGAACCGTTCTGATGCCATGCGATAATCATGATATAGAGACGACGACGAGGACTGTAGGGTTGATCATTAATCTCCAGGGACCACCACCCGACCCCATCGTGAATTTTCAGCTCTCACTCTCCCGTCCCCGTTCGCCTTGCCGGCTAAGCGGACTCGCCGCCCTGACATGTTTTAGCGTCGTCAGATAATATTCTCTTCCGGTGCAGTATCTTCAGGTAGAAAGCTGTGAACGGTACGTTGATGAAAGACCAAAAAATAAAGTTCGAAGGTAGAACGCACGCATATAGAGTACCACAGTACCACTGAGACTCGTCTCAGGAGGCATCTCGGAGACACACATTCTTGAGCGGGTTGGACGATGTCAATTTCTTGGATTGTTCTAGCATGAACGGGAAAAACGGTGTCCACAGGTTCCGGTTTTTCTTGAAGAAGAATAGAATGTTAACCAGCGACGAACGTTCGACTGAGGCAGAGGCAGACGACTGTGCCTCACCTCCTGCCTCCAATGCGACCGCGCATCACCGTACTGAGCTGCACATGTAAATAGAGCTGCTCGCGAGAAGAGGAGCGTCAAGAATATCATTAGTGCTGCACAACGAGGTTTATTGGTAATGGAAGGTAGGTGGGCGTGCAAGTGGCCACATTCTATCGAAAAGCGGAGCTAGTTGCAACCGGGAGATCAGATCACTGAGCCACTACAAGGATCGGAGCGTCATCAATCCGTCTCTCGGGGTAGACGATAGCACGCAAGATGTAGCTCATCTACCTCTCTCGGCGTCTCGTATGATCATCTCTTTGACCGAACCTCCTAACGACCAGCGAAGTTGTCATATCACCGCTCATGATAGGCAACCCTGAAACAGCTTCCCCTAGAGCGTCGAGGGTGATGATGGATGACGGGGATTGGGGGGATTGCGGTAGTATGAGTGACCAGATCATACAACTAAGGTTGAAACGTGCGGTCCGTTTGTAGATAGGGCGGAGAAAGGAGTGGCAGCGAGAGTCGGGGTACGCCTCCAAGGACGTCGGAGTTACGGAGCGAGGATTGCAGGGGATATGGACCCGCTAGCGAGCGCAAGGAATTGCTCATGGCAATTGATGGGTACAGTTCCCAGGGCGGAGATGTAGTTGGGAAGTTAGAGGAATGGGGTATGTGCTGTGTAAAGGGATGATGGTGGTAGGAGGTAACAAGTCCGACGGGAAGGTCGATTTGAGCCTCTACTGGGTATCCCTACCCAACTCTCAGCAACTCCGCAAATTTGCCATATCCGTGTTCATGGGCAATACCACGAAGCAACTTTCGAAGAATACCGGGGCTGAGCGCGTTTGGGTGAAGAATTCACAAGATATACTCTATATCTGCATCGGACGACAAGTACCGCTTGAAGGAAGGAGGAGTTGGGTTCGAGTAGCGATTGGGGTCGTTTCTTTCGGCAGGAAACGCGTGTATGGAGGTATGGAGCGAGGGGGAGAGGAACGTGAGAGTTGTTTCCTAGGGTCATCGTGTGCTGGCATCAACTCCGAGAGGTTCGATAGAATAGTCGGCGCGAAAGAGAGACTTGGGGCTCGAGCATCGTGGCAGGATTCCAAAGACATACATCTATGAGCATCAGAGAGGCACCCCTCGGTACGTAACATACCGTATAGGAAAGATAGTACCGCATCCTTCACCAACACAAAAACCCACCAGTCAGGCCGTTAGCTCTTCT
The DNA here is from genome assembly GCA_024721195.1 of Marasmius sp. AFHP31. Lineage (NCBI taxonomy): Eukaryota > Fungi > Basidiomycota > Agaricomycetes > Agaricales > Marasmiaceae > Marasmius > Marasmius sp. AFHP31. The sequence continues at coordinate 1,971 of JANHQD010001665.1, read as the reverse complement.
ACGACATCTCCGTCACTGGGCACGCCAATCTGTAGCAGTTGTTACCGTAGACCAATAGTTTCCGGTCCGAAGTGCAATGTGTAGCTCGTTTCCGCAGGGGGCATTCGGTGCCTTGTATACCGAGCACTGAACTGAGTCAAACCGGTAGGTGAGTGAACAACAACGAGGACGATGGAGTAGGATGAACGTATCATATCGTGTACATGCGCGTATTCCACCCGAACATGTACTTACAACTACCGCATCCAAAGGTTACGCGTGTCTCATGCCCCCGGAGTTAGTTGCAAGTCGTGCGGAGAAGAGTGCCCGGCATAGCGACGGAGGTTCAGAAGACTGTGATCGGCCTTGGAGGATCTCGAAGCAAGATGTTGTGATTGTAACTTCATGTTTTGGACCTGCTCGATGGCACGCTACGACGTCTTGAATCTCCTGACGTAGGTTGAATAGGGCTGTCAACATTGCGCATAATCGAAAAAATGTCTCAAAACTCAAGTACTCACCTTCCAGGCGACTTCAGATTGGTCCAACAGTCTTCAAGGTCTGCCATTTTTTCCATATGCATGAGGACCCCCTTCGTTCTCCAGATAATCTCTCAGTACGGTTCCAATATATTAGTATCTAATCTTCGCGGCTTTTGAGTTGACCTGTGGAAGTTGGTCTGTGATCAGTTCAGAAAATGGGGAGAATGATACTGAGACATACAACTCGAGAAGTCAGAGACCAGGATTCCTTTAGTCGCGAGCCATAGAGATCAGACAAGAAAGTATGAAGGCGGAGATTTCGTCGCCTGCATTCACTGTCGTCACTCGTGGTCAAGAAGCAAAATGCAAGATGACGATTTTGGTCACCGGCCCGCAGGAAATCGTCGTGGCTGTGCTCGGCAATCCTCCTGCGCTGATCCCGATTATATTTGCTTCTTCTTCCCATCCGACCATAGCTCAGTTGGAAGAGCACAAAACTGTAATAGGTTGCCGGGAAGTACGATCTTGGGGTCGCCTGTTCGAACCAGGCTCGTCGGGATCCCTGAAGTTGATATTGAATCTTTTTCTACTCAATCAAAACCGGGAGTCAATTGCCTAAATTTTATATGCAGGAAGCTCTACTTCTACTCACACTTGAAGGGGTAAACGTTGGGTATTATCATCTGCCCCTCTGGGGAAACTGAAAGATGAAACACACACCCCCGGAGCTTTGGCGTGCAGGTACATGGGATATGGAAGGGTCACAGGTAGAATTGAATTATCATGCGCGTATCGACCGATCGTCTCTTGGGCCGCAGTCACTACCTGACGAGTGCGTCTTCCACAGCCCTTTGAGCTCTGTGCTTGCTTTTGCTTCATTTCGTTGAAAATAAGCCTTACTGCGCTATATATTTCCAGGTATCTATCTTGCCCCCTGTTATCAAGGCCGACGAATAAGAAAAAGAACAGGTAGTGAAGAGCTATGTTCGGGTACCCGAATATGGCGAGATTTTGAACGGTGATTAACCTCTCGTTTCGCCATCCATCGCTCACTACTTCGACCCGGACGTAAGAAGGTCACCGGCTTTTTGGCAACAGTGCACGTTTATCTCGAACCATTGGACATAGACACGATTCGACCCGGTTCCGAGCTGAATTTTCCGAAGTTGGTGACTGTCAGACGCTCCGGTGATGATCGTTATCTTGAACAACCATTCTTCTTTTTTGAGAACACAGAACAACGCTTAACCACCCGTATTCATCACCTTGTCGATTTATCCCGCTTCTCCTACCATCTCAATTTTCCTTCAGGAATCGAAAATAAATTATCTAATCTTATCAAGAGCGTGCAATACGGCGTCATAAACTTTATAAAGGGCGATGGGGCGTCGTGAATATCTTGGTTTCGGCTGGGACCCCGGTGTATAGTCAGGAGGATTGGGCAAATATAAAACATTATGCAATGAGATAGCAAACGAGAGTGTTATCTGTCATCTCGTGAGTACTTTCC
>JANHQD010001664.1:0-22588 GCA_024721195.1 Marasmius sp. AFHP31 | reverse complement strand
AGATGACCAACTGGCCTTTGTAAACGAGCATGAACGGTTCCCAAACGGGGGTTTCGCCGTTGTTAGGAATTGCGCGTCCGCCTGAGGCAACGTGACTCTGCGGAGTAGAGTTAGGTTGATTCTCGAACGAGAGGAGCTAGAATACGCACCACAAACCTCCACGAGCGCCCCTTGTCTGTGCTGGCATAAACTTCAATCCTAGTCTGGCTCAAGTCTGAGGGGATAGAGTTCCCGGCTGCAAGGAGAGTTCCAGCCTATTAATGTAGCGATAACATGATCAACATTTGTTCAGAGTCTTGATCAAAAAGAAACGTACCGCGAAGCTCCCAATTTTCTCTGGCAACTCATACAAGAATGGCTGATACCGAAGCCCCCACCCATTTTGCGTATCCGTGATATTTGAAAGAGGTTTCCAGGTCTGTCCTAGATCTGTCGAACGGTATATGGGGAACCACACGTTTGGAGGCTGAGGAGAATAGTTCTCCCATGTCGTTAGGAGAACATTCTGGTCCGCACCGTCATTCTTGATAAGGAGGGAGCGAGCATAGAGGGTTCTGGGGACTGGCCAGTCGCTCGGAGGCGAGAAGATGACGCGATTCGTATACGGAGTCACGGATTCCAAGGCTTGAGCACTCAAGGCTGCGAGGCCGGAGAGGAAGAGCGAGGAGAAAAGTTTCATCAGGCCCACGGGTCGATTGCGCATACTTGAAATTGCGTTTTATAGTGTTGGCAGTGGTTGCAGAAATACCGAATCACATGGAGTGACGGAAGTAGCGGCCAAGAGCAGGAGGAAGAACCAGTCGGAACTTGTAGACCTCGTCATGTGGCTATCTATTTCTCGGAATGAGTGCCTGAGCATGCTGAGCATGCAGAACATGTCACGAACGAGGATTGCTGTGTCTACTGTATGACGGGTGGAGGGGTCTCACATGTTTTTTTGACTGTGATTCTCTGGTTGAGAGCGGGCTTGTCGAAGCTGGTGGGATTTCAAGAGTTTCCTCGAGGGCATACGGGATAGATATATGGGTTCAGAAAGGTTTGCTTCATGCAAAGCGAGATGGAGTAGGGTGAGGACTACGACTTGAGGCTACGAATGTCGTGCTTAACCCCAAGGTATTGTTCAAGAGCTACGACGATGGAAGAGCAAAGGCAGAACGATTTGCCCGGCCCAAGGACAAAGTCGGCAAATCGGAGCCGGGTCTATTTCCCACGAGTATGACGTGCTTACAGGCGTGGGCTTCTTGCTGGCCTCTCTGACTCATGACCATCAACCGCGTTGTCCACATCTCATCTTGTAAATACGAGTGAAGCGCTCTACCACGTCCACATCTCCTTGTCAAAAGCTGGCTTCATTCGCGTTATCCCTTGAAGACTCTCCAAATCCTTCTGCAAGAGGTGTTTATACTCGAAGTAATACCGAGGTTTAGCAATCGTTCGCATTCTGTAATTCACAACTTCTCGACAACCCAATCCAGTTAGCCTTCCCGTCCTACATACCGATAATTGGAGAACACAGAGGGGCATCACTCGCATCACCCCCTGTACGTGAAGAATTATGGGCGTCGTAGATATTTATGGGACTCTGTTATATGCGTGACATGACAATAGTAAAGCGCGGTCTGGTACGTTTGGCTTAACCTTTCCCTTCTAACACCATGAAACTGTCTACTGTAACCCTTTCCCTCGTTTCTTTCGTTCTCGCAGACGTTTACAAGCTCAGGCTCGAAAAGTTCCCTCTTTCCCATCCCAGTCCTGACCTCGAGGTCCTTCACCTTGCGGAGAAGTATTCTTCATCTTCCCGACAGTCTCCCCTCGTGGGTGGGGGCCAAGGAAGGCACTTCAAAGAGGATGATGAACTCTATTGGACACAGGAGATGAAGGGCGGCCACAAAGTTCCTCTAAGCAGCAAGTTCCTCGTCTCTTCCCTCCCGATAAGCTTCCGCTCACCTATCCACGTAGACTACATGAACACCCAGTACTTCGCCGAAATCAGTATTGGAACCCCACCCCAGACAGTCAGTATTCCCCATTTCAATCCGCTCGAAGAAGTCTTGCTGATATGGCTCTAGTTTAGAGTCTTATTAGACACAGGGTGATTCACACAGCGGCCATTATAACTCCGCAACTGACGTCTGCGCATTAGCTCAAGTACCCTCTGGGTTCCCAGCACAAAATGCACATCAACCGCCTGCTTTCTCCACTCGACGTACAATTCCACTGCGTCGTCAACATACAAGGCCAATGGCACATCATTCGAGTTTGGTTTCATAGAGGGCATCGTCTCCAATGACCTTCTGAGGATCGGTGACATAAGTATTGATGACCAGGACTTTGGAGAGGTCACTAAGGAGCCCGGTAATAGTTTTGCTTTCGCAAAGTATGCCTTGTTTTGTGCGCGGTTCATAAGACGGTTATTAACTACTCACTATAGGTTCGACGGTTTCTTGGGTCTCGCCTATGACACTATCTCGTACCCTCACATAACACCACCCTTCTACAGCATGATAAACAAAGGTCTCCTCGATGAGCCAGTTGTGTCTCTCCGTCTCGGGAGGTCAGAATCAGAAGGTGGCGAAGCTATCTTCGGTGGCATCAACAAGTCTGCTTTTAAGGGTGATCTCACATACATTCCAGTTCGGCGTAAGGCCTACTGGGAAATTGAATTAGAGGCGGTATTATTTGGTGACGAAAGCGTAGAGTTGGAGAACACTGGCGCCGCCATCGACACTGGTGCGCACGATCTTCCTTATTCGATGGTTCCAGCGTCTGATATATGTCCTGCCCAGGTACTTCTCTCGTCGTCCTACCCAGGGACATGGCAGAGATTCTCAACGCTCAAATTGGCGCAAAAAAGACACGGAATGGACAATACGCTGTTGATTGCACCAAGGTCGCATCTCTGCCTGATCTCACCTTCAAATTCGGCGGCAAGCCCTTCCCAATCAAAGCAACCGATTACATTATGGAGGTTCGAGGAACTTGCATCTCTTTGATTGCTGGCTTGGATATTCAAATGCCTGGTGGCGATAGCCTCTGTATCATTGGTGAGCACCATACGATACACCAAGGAATATGGGCTGATGCGATCTTAGGTGATGTATTCCTCCGAAGGTACTACAGCGTTTACGACCTTGGAAGGAATGCTGTTGGACTTGCCGAGGCTGCTTAAGTCTGCTGTTAGATTCGTTTTTGGCGCTACATTACCTGTCTTACGATACGTATGTGTATCCCGTCATGCCAGGCATTCCACTCCAGATCACGATGCAGTGGAGTTTGAGTTACCGATTAACTCCCTGCCGCGAGTCAAGGGCATTATTTATTCACTCGACTCTTGTAAGGGCTTGGCGGTGGTGAGATATCAGTCTGCTCGTACGCTCGAGAAGAGGTTGTCCTCGCCGCTCGGAGCGCCTGACGTTGATGTAGAATGAATCGGGAAGCGAAGTGACTTGGATGGGACTAAAGCCGGACTTGAACACACATCGTAAGATAGCCGCTCATTGAACAACTCACTCCTGCTCTCATAAATATATAAAAAGGCTTTGACGGAGGTTGGCGGTTGTAGGCTCGAGATGCCTTGGATAAAGTACCCGAAATTGCCGATTTGAACCTTGGGACCGAACGTTCAATCTCCGACTAAACTTGCGTTCGAACCATCACCTTCATTATCTCGTCTACTTAGGGCGACGACAATGGCTTAGTACCCACTTCAGCACAGCTGTTATAGTCCACTCAAGGAAGGGATCTACACCTCCGAATCATCCGTTGTCTCAACTAGGTATGTGTTCTCAGCCATGACCCTCATATAGTATCTAGGCAACTCAGTCGCGTATCGGCCCATTGAAGGTCAATCAGCTCAACTACAGAAGCAAAAAGCGTCGAGATCTGTATCTTAAGACTGACGGTATCATGAACCCTAGGTCCTAGCTAAGCGGCTCAGCTTTTGGACGTCATCTCCGCCTGGCGCATTTCGAAGAGAGCGACGTTCTTGTGGTCCGGATTGGAGCAGTATAGGAATTTTAGGGGAATGGATATTGATTATATTGGGATACGGTGTGCCGCAATGATGAACTGTTTCTTTAATATCACGAATACTGACCAGACAATGGACCAGAATGATCGCTGATCGCTGTCTCTTTTTTATTCCCGGTTCTCCAGTTCCATTTTTGCCTTTCGTTGGGTGAAAAGCGGACTAGCACCTACAGTTTCTCGCTTTTCTTGAAATCTTCACCAACGCCTCTACATTGGTTCAACTTTAGATCGGGCCCCGAGATATACTCGTCTTGTCAATCACTCCGAGGAACTCCTTTCTGTCCATCACGCGGAGATGGACAAGTCCGTGCTCCTTTGACGAAGGTTGCAGTGAAAAGGATTATACTCGGTATCATAAGTGGTCGACAAGGCCACTGTTTGAATCATTATTCACCGAGGTTTGCTGGAGGCATGCCCACGCGGATCACGAGCGTGATCCTCGATACGCTGATTTGTCCTTCAGCGCTATCCTTAGGTTTATCGGCAGCGGCCCATGAAGATATGTTGTCTATTCTTGGATTTGTTCACCCGTCCCAAGTTGAGCCATTCGTCGAAAACAAACGAACTTTTTCCGCTTCAAAGTATTTAAAACTCCCTCACAGTTGCCTTTCGTTTTACTAAGACCCCTTGCTCTAGCTTCGAGTCTCTGCTGCAACTTGCTTGCCATCCACAATGAAGTTCGCCTCTGGTCTGGCTTCCGCCGTTTTGTTGGCCCATTCAGCCTCTGCACACTGTAAGTTACTGGACACCTCGTTCACTCAGAGCCAAATAGGCACTCATTATCGTAATCTTTCTGCTCGCAGATATCTGGACTACATTGATCACTGGCAGCACCAAATCTACCGCGGCCGTTCGTCAGCCATTGAGCAACAGCCCAGTTCAAGACGTTACCTCCAACGATATTAGGTGCAATGTAAACCCAAGTCCCGCGTCGGAGACTGTTTCTGTGGCGGCCGGCAGTACGATTGGGTTCGTCCTCGATAATACAATTTATCACCAGGTATTTCTACTGTTTGAAGCCTGGATGATGTTTGCTAAGGGCTATTTGGGACTTTAGGGACCCGCTGCCATTTACCTTGGCAAGGCTCCTTCGACGGCTGCTTCGTGGGATGGATCTGGTGCTAACTGGTTCAAGGTATGTTCGCGAGTTCATCTGTTCATCGGTAGTCAAAGGTAAACTTAACAATTCATTCATCTGTCCAACAGATCGCCGAGTGGGGAGCGACTTTCAATCCCTTCCAGTTCACTGACTTCAATGCGAACCAATTGACGACGACGATTCCATCAAGCGTTCCCGCGGGTGAAGTAAGTGCGATCGCCGCTGGTCTTTCATGATCATGCCACGAATCTACTAAATATCTTATCCGACTTGAAGTACCTCGTCCGGTGTGTAACTCGCAGTTTCTGTCGACTATCAACCTGACCGTTCCACTCGTAGAATTGAACAAATCGGTCTCCACGTCGCCGGTGCCCCGCAATGGTACATCTCTTGCGCTCAGATCAGTATTACCGGCGGAGGAAGTGCCAACCCTTCCAAAGTTTCTATTCCGGGATATGTTTCTCCCTCTGGTATGTCGTGTTCTACTTTGCAATATACCACGAGTCTGAATTGGAGGAATTACAGATCCTGGCCTTACGGTCAATATCTACTACCCAGTTCCTACCTCGTACACGGTACGTTTATTAATAGCTACTACGCCACAGCTAATCCAAACCTCCGATTTTACTTAGGTTCCTGGCCCCAGGCCATTCACTGGATGATAGTTGAGGCATATAATGTATCCGAACCTGTGCAGTAGTACCTTTCATCTCCCTGGAGATGTTATTAGTCGACAAGTCTACAACCTCTACCCAACCTCGCAATTCCATCTTCCTCCTGGGAAGGGTGCCCTCTTACATCCCACAACTCAAGTCTACCCAATAGAAGCCTCCTTCATCGAATGCTCTTGGGGCTTCATATCTGTCCGATATCTGTCAATACTTATTCGCCGTTCGATTGCCACTACTCGCTAGGCGCCCGTGGTCCATGGACCAAATAGTGGCCTGGCAAGACTGTGGGACTTCAATATCATCGCCTTTTCTTCTCGTTCCTCCATGATGACCCCATACACTCTGGTGCACCTCTATGCTGGTACACATGTAGTGTCTATCAGCGCCCCTTGTATTCTTAAGCACTAACTCCAAAAGTCTGGCGTGAATCGCAAGACCGTTCCTTTGTTTGAAGGCGCAATTTTTCGTTGAGTTAAAACTGGGGACTGGTCTGGACTCTGGATCTCAGTAGCTTCCATTTTTGTCGGGTAAGGTGAGTTCTTTATCTCTCTTCTTTAGATCATTCGAATACGAGAGACTCAATTCGAACGACGGTATTTCATTTCCCTCAACATCCCAGATTGAATGAAACGTCAAAGCGGAGTGGGCAGAACTAGCGGAAGACAGCAAACACCGTTTTAATTGTTCTCCTAAGGGACTGTCTCACGCAAATGTCATAGGGAGAACTCACTGTTTACAGCAGCACCAAATACCGGCCTTGTTCCGCATACTTGTTGAATGACTTACACGCTGGCCGTTAGTCAGACGCCTGTATCTGTCGGAACGACAAGCGTTGGAGACGTAGTACTATCGGCTCGAACGCGAGGTCGAGATGTATCTGTGGAACGAATTTCTCAATGCCGTTGTCTTTGGTTAGTTTCCTCCGGCGAACAGCGGGACTACGGAGACGTCACAAAGAATGAATCCACTAGGTGCGTGAGCTGGCTTACTCTCGTCGATAGCAGGTTTCAATTCTTTCCCGGCTCACTTCCGTCGTTCATAGTACGTCCAGTGGCCATCGAGTCACGTAAGTATTGAGATACCGGTCCGAGCTCGAAGCTAACCTGACGATCTGAACTTGCATATGTTTCAGTGGGTTTTAATTGCCGAGCTCGAGTTTTATTCCAGTGGCTGCCTTGCCTTCTCACCCGAAGCAGGGTCTACAACGATTCTCGGATAACATCCTTCTCTCAATGAATTCTGCATCTTACTTATCATTTCAGGGTTACTGAGTCCAATTCTACGAAGAAAACACAGGTCCAGTGCCATAAGAGTCGACTATGTCCGCGGATAGAGAGCATCGCCACTCTAATAGCGATGCATCAGTACAAATCAAGTCCAAGTGAGTGGCGCACAATCGAGTTCATTTCCCTTGTTCTTGACATGGAAACCTCAGGCGCTCTAAGTTCCAGGGCATGACATATTTCCGTCGTTGGCGGTCTCGGGGACAATTGCGGGTTGAAGATATCCCTTCCTTCATCCAGAGATGGACACGGTTTATTGAAAGATTTGCATGTGAGCTGAGCAAGAGCGAACGCTTCGGGGGATCAGCAGGCTCAGACGTGGGAAAGTCGACCCGGTGGTTTAGCATGTGGTCATTATCATGTTCAGTCGGTTGTAGCCCTAGTCGACGTCACGCCGCGCAGTCAGCGCTCGTGGATCCTCTCTATTGAACCCGCTTATGAATTCAAAATCGACCCCATACTCGATACGTAATCAGCAGCGCTGAGCTGGTCCAAGTCGCCGACTTCGCACGTCTCGGGCTTCTAAACTTGGGATTATTTTATTCGTCACGTCCCTCGACGCGACGATGTATAAAGGTCAATCGAAATGGCACGTCGATATCCCATCAACCCTGTAACTTTGTCTCTCGATGTCTTCAAGAAGAGATGGATCAACCACGCCAGTACCTCGAGCGAGAGTCCCCCGTGCATGTGGGAACTGCCGGTGCGTCTTCGAAGCTGGCAGTAGTTCTCTTGTTTCTTACTTGATGGCTCTTTCCAGGACGCGTAAAATCGTTCGTGAACATTGCTACTGTGAGCACCAAGCACACTGACGGGGACTACAGAAGTGCGACGGAGGATATCCACAATGCACGCCGTGCACCAAGAGCATCCGCAGTATGATGGAGGGACCCTGCGAATACGGCGACGGCCGTACACAGGCTCAGATGCTGGAACGGGACATCCACCGATTGGAAGCGCGGTTGAGAGAGCTCCAGGCGCCGAGCTTTGTGAAGTCAATGAAGCTAACGAACCCTTACTCCTCCAAGAGTCGATCCAAGCAGAAAAAAAGGGGTGACTTCCAAACATTCCCATCACACGAGGTAAATTCACGTTGCGTCCACACATCCCTGACAATTCTAACTCTCATGTGGTCAATCACTATTCAAATTATCATAGCCCGAATCCACTCCTCCCAATGCACAATCGCTGTGAGTATCACAATCTTCTGACCCACCTCGGATATCTTAGAATTAATCCTCTATTTCAGTATCGACACGTTTTTCACTCACGCCCCTGACTTTGGATTCTTCCTCAACATACCGCGTCTCCGCGAGTCCTTGAAGCTCCCGCCCGGAAACCCAGCTAGACCACTTCGAGGACTGATGAGTATAATGTACCTCATGGGCCTGCGTCTGTCAAATTTGTCCCCTCAAACACCCACCGAGAAAGCTCAAGCAGAAGCTCTCTTTTGTCGTACGATGGATGAAATAACCAATTCGCCAATTACCTTTGCCTATCATCCCGCTCTTATCGTACAAACCATACAAGCTGAGCTTCTTCTCTCGACATATCTCTTCTGTCACGCTCGCCATCTCGAAGGCCAATACCACCTCACGCGAGCCTTCTCCCTATCAATCGGAGCTCGACTAAATAAAATTCGAAGCACAAGAGAGCGCCCATCCCTATCAATAAAGTCACACATTGACAATGTCAATTTTGCGCCTCAAATTACATCGTCGACATCACCATTCTCACTGCCGCCAACCTCGGACCCGATCGTCGAGGGTGAACGAATCAACGCGTTTTGGACGGCTTTTACGCTTTGTAATTTCTGGGATGCTGCCATTGAGACTCAAACGAGTTTGATTTCAGTGGTTGGGGATGGGAATATGGAGGTGGATACGCCTTGGCCGATGGACATGAATGAATATGAGCAGGTAAGTGACAGTCCAAGTTGCTGGACACCGAGCACCACTCACCCGTGATGACCGACAGGGCGGATTTCCAGAAGACCTACACTCTTCGTCAACGGTCCACAAATTCCTCAGCCGTATTCTGGATGATACTTACGCCCACGACTTTTCGGACGTTGCCATGTTCGCGAAGGCGTCGCTACTGTTCAAACGGGCACGGAAAATCGCTTCACATATCAAGCAGGCTAATGGTTCGCGCAATTATCCTCACCCAACAGTCCAGTATTTAACTCACCATTCTTAGGAATATCGGATGATTCGGTTTTCGAAGCATATGCCGTGCATTCTAGCCTCGTGAGTTCCTTTAGGGAAAGTCTCCCTCCAATATCCACCGCCACAGCAACCCATGATCGTCCGACAATGGTCGGGATGAACCTTGTCACCCACACCCTCGCACACTGCTCTGCCGTACAACTCCATTCTATATTGTTCGATACCGATCCGTATTCTGCCAACCAATCACTCTTGGCGGCAATGTCCTGCGTCCAGATCTTAGATGATCCAGAGGTAGACCAATATCTTCGACAACCGAGGCGATTGAACCCCTTCATGGGTGTATTATGGGGACTCGTCAGCGACGCTTTTATAACTTGCATTCGGAGATTACGCACCAGAGGAGACATCGTCTCGTTCACGGCGGATGCCCTGGGTATCACAACTCAAGATGTTCAGCCAACCGTAACCGGAACGTTCGAGAAGCTGATGAATATCATGGAGAGATTCTCGACTGGGCATCTGACTATCAGTGAGTTCATACGGGTTTTGGTGGTGGGTTAACGTCAAATTTACTGACTCTTCGTTCAGGAACATCGCTGAGCAAGACCCTTGCCGCACATCGAATGTTGGAGGGTGGTCTCAATCTGGGTATGCAGCAACACCGAGAATGAGCTTCGAATCAAATTCATCTATTTATTGTACCATGTTATTGTACACTACATAATTCTGATGTACTTTACCTCATCGTGTAACATCGACGAATGTCGACCATACTAAACCTAAATCGGTTGGTTGAACCCGTAAAAACAGAATGCGCACTGAGGCCCCAAAGACCTTTGCGGGAATTAGCGAAAGGTTCAAGGCTCTAGGAGGAGTAGCTTTTGCTTACGAGTCTCTTAGGTATGACGGCCGATCCTTCGGTCTATCCAGGGTCTATCCCAGTCTCAGCTCTTTGGCCCGTGCGTGAGAAATGTGGCTAGCCGAAGCTCCGTGATCCACTCGACTTGGGTCACGGTATGGCCGCTACTGTCCACAGCGACTCACGAGCCTGCGTTCACCCGGCTATACTCCGCCCACCTTCACACCCATCACGTCTCCGCACACCAAGAAAGACTTAAAATTTCAATACTTTGAAGTGCTTCTCCCACCTATTCAGCGTGAATCTCTCGACCACGCGCAAATGTGCCTTGAGAAGAAAAATAAGCAACTTATTATGAACCTGCCAAGCTCGTCAAGAAGGGACCATTTATTGGCATAGTGTGGTACGACAGCCGCAGGCCCTCCAATAATTGTTTCGACTACCAGCCACACAAAGCTCTGGCCAGTGCCAAGGGGAGGGTTGAATTCTACTGAAACAGGACCGTGCAGAGCGGTGTAAATAACCGATAATGCTTCGCTCGAGAGTCAGGCTTTGTAGCGCGTCTACGGTCTTCTGGGGAGCTAATAGACTTTGTGTACCCTGTGACTCGGAGTAATCAACGTTCTTGCAGGCGGCAAAAGACAAGATTGAACAGACAGGCTTCGTCACAAAAAGGGTCAAGGTATCCAAACTTGCTCATCCGGACTGCCGAGATTTCCAAGCAACCATCTGATAGGATCTTGATTCCGTGTAAATGCCCCTGTTTTCGGATGAAGAATACGTTGCTAAAGTTTGTACAAGAATGTGTGTTGGTGGCCCCTTGAGACTATCCTCATACTTTGAGAGAAAGTGGAGTACCTGGCGAAAAAATGTTCTTTTACACGGTCTTCGGCCTCTGAACTTATAAGCCCCGTGCCTTGCTGATGCAAGTATGATTGCAGAGGACTCTGGTTGCAAATGGCCTACGTATGTGAATATATCAACACCGGTCGGAGAAGGCAACAAATGCCGAGGATACAAGCGAAGCATGCGTGTCGATGGAATATCACAACAAGGAAGCAAAACGACGGCAAAGGATGTACATATAATCGCCCTCGGAGCCCCGTTTCTAGTCAAACGCCCCGCGTGTTCTCTCCCCCTCGCTACATACATACACACGGTGGGTTCATTTGACTCCAGCTTCTGTCTCTCGTCCAGACTCACTGATCAAAAATTTCATTTCTTTCCTGCGTGCAATTCAGTTATGCAGACCCTTACTCTCCTCTCTATCTTGCTGTTGACCGTAGCTGCGAACGGTGAAGTTGTCAAACAGCGCTGGAAACGGGAACCGGTTGATAAACCCGCTGCTTCTTGGAAGCGCGAAGCAGGAGCGGAGCCTGGCCCTCCCTTCCACGTTTCATGGTAAAACGGCGATTGTAAAGGCGGAATTACAAGACATATGGTATGTTCATGACCTCTTTCTATCGATCCACCACCTTTGCTTACATCTTTTATCAGACGTAGTGTCCATCTATCGAGAGCTATAACGGAACAAGAGGTTTTCTTTAAGAGGGGTATATAGTCGATATGATGAATCTCCAATCAAGAAATTGCTGGATACAATCTCGTACCGCTTGGACAGACTGAGGGATCATATCGATCAATGGGAATCGTGCGACAGGTCGGATAGTCGGGGACCTTTGGTACCTCCTAGACATCCCGGAAAAGGCGGAACCGAAATCAATTCTGTGAGACCTTAGTCGGTAGTGGCGTACCCATATGTTGGCATACCTCCATGTTCCCTCTCCTCGTCCATCGGCCGACTCGGAATATGGCTTAGCTGTGGCGTGGAATCTAATCACTCATGCAAGGGTTATATCGCGTCATCTTTTTCGGATTCCCGCCTATCAAGACACTTTGGAGCCTGAAGTTTCGCGAGACTTGAGGTCGTATTGTGCAGATACTCAGTGTACCTGTTAGGTTTGGAGGAACGCTGAAGCATGCACCCAAGGAGGCGTAAAATAAATGATATCACTCACGATCAACTTGAGATCAACATTGGCTCAGCTCAGCTCATGAACGTGCGAAATCAAGTTAAAAGAACTTCGAACAAAGGATAAGGCTCATAGATCCTATGGCTGGAGCGAAGATCCCCATAGAGGAATGGTCGAGGTGGACAGAAAGTTGAACACCGAAAATCGAACTCGGAGTCATTCATTTATCAACATGATGCGATTTGATCCCCGACTCTAGCATATATGATTAAGCATCTAAGTCCTCGGGGTAGGAATAGCCCACTATATATCGTTCTCAGTAGAAGTCAATGCATATACGCTGCGATTCTCCTCTAGTTCCCCACAGGTAAGTGTACCGAATCATCCTTCAGTATCTTTTGTGCTCACTCTCAACCTTGTAGAGTGTGACTGTCGAATATCGTACTCGAAGATCATTACGCACCATAGATTCCGGCAGTACGCGCAGTAGCAGACAGCCAAGCTTGCCCGAAGGTTCAAGCACAGAGATGGCCGTTCCCCGCACTCAGTCCCCTCTCATCCCGAAAGCCGAGTATCGGTCTATTGGTTCCATGTCGGAAAACGAGGTTTCGGTCATCAATCCCAGCAACTCGCAGGAGGATCCAGAGTCGGAACGTTTATTGGACAATAACCCGTGTCTTTCCCAATTTCTGAAGAACGCAGTGAGGGGCATGGACTGTTTGGAGGGTGACATTGCTGAGCAGTACAATCCGATCACCATTACTCGTCGCCTCCCCGTCGAGGTGTGGAAGGTGATATTTGACCTCTACATGTCGGGATTGCACCTCTCCGTTTCCAAGTCCGAGTGGAACAAAGTGGTCGCAATGCCTTATACCCTGTCGCACGTTTGCAGCCGCTGGAGAAACATCGTCATATCCTTCCCGACGCTCTGGTCCGCCATTGAAATCAACCTTTATGCCCTTGACAGGGATATAGTGCCCATTCTCGACGGCTACCTAACCTACTCGGCGTACGGCCGAGGATTGGACGCCATCATACGCTTCCGCGCCTCCCTTGAACAGGGGAAGAACACGTCGACGTCGACCAATATGAATGATGGGTGGACCGTACATGCTTCCGACGCCTTTTCCTTGTTGATGCGACGCCTTTCCAATTTTCACACATTGTCTCTCTTCGGTTTTAGTCCACGGCACTTTCTCGGGGTTGATGAGATTGAACCCCTGACATTGCCGCGCCTTCGATCCTTGGTTCTCGGTCTTGCTCTCCCAACTGAGCCCAACTGTCTTTGGAGTGCTATCCAAAGGGCTCCTAACCTAACAGGACTGACTTTTGGTACCGGACTACGTCTGCGATCAGCAGGCACCACAGAGCTTTTGTCCCACTCTCAGGTTAGAGTGCTTGACATCAAGAACATCCGGTCATTCGAGTCACAGTGCGAGGATATCATGACGCTTTTGCCCACTCTCCGGAATCTCGACACGTTAAAATTAGGCGGCATAGGTGATTTACATGACCACATAGTCGACGTACCGGCTGCTACGAGCTATACGCTCAAGTCCCTTAGCCTCACATTCAGGGACTCCGAGAGCGTCTTTGCCCTACTCCAGTCTCTCGACCTGCCTTCTCTCGAGTCAATCTCCCTGTCATGCAACACCCACGTAAACTCGTCTTCCATATTCATCTCCGCGCTTCGAAGATTCGCTACGTTAGAATCTCTGTCCCTCCACTTCGACATTGACGAATACGGGGCCACCGCCCTCAACAACCTCATCCCATTCTTACCAGAACTCTTCTCCCTCGACGCGCGCCTCAGGGAACCTGATCACTATCAACAAACCTGGATTCTCGACCTTTTCACCGCTCTCATCGATCATGCACACCAACTGCAATACCTTACCCTCACAGATTTCGACTGTCCACTTACACTTCAAGTCATCGAGCAACTCGTTTCAATGCTCGAGGCTAAATACAAAACGTTCCCCCCCAATCCCAATCCCGATCCTGAAAAGCCATGGATGGCAATCCATCTCATCTTCGGGGCCTGGTGTCGTTCGACGGCAAACCTTTTTGCAAGGGCCAAGTTCAACGAGAGGCTAGGGATACTCGACGAAAACGGGATCCGGTGTTTGATTTCTTACTCCTCGCTATTGGATCCGTATGGTTGCTTACAAGATGACAGTCCCAATAGTGATAGTGATGCGTCGCAATCGCCGTTCTTTGCAATGTATTAATAGTTTCTTTTAAGTATTTGACATTTACCCTGTTTGTTGGGAAGGTTGAGCCCCGACAGCTTTGATGTTATTGCCTGGTCATGGGAAATGATGGTGGATCAATGTCAATCTGTCGAAACTCATATGAGGGTCAAAGCAGCTGTGCCAGCTCCGGGTGATGAAAAATATACATTGGTAACGAGGTCGATGATACAGGAGTCAAGTTGGTGTGAATAAATAGTGGATAATAGATACGGAGGAGTGAATACGTCGGAGAGGTGGAGCCGAATAGCACTGGAAAAATCTATCATCCTACTTCACCCAATCCAGTTGGTTCAACCCATTTTCCTCCTCTTCCGCCCACGACAGAACTAGATACACCATCTACAATGTACATCTCACCCACCGAAAACGTCCTTCGCTTCAAAACCTCCAACTTCTTGAGCCTACAATTTGACCTTGCCACCAGTCCTGGTATCCGCACCACATCGGACTTCGTCAAACCCGCACGAAGAACTCGGAGAGTCTTCAACCCTGAAAGTACGAGCAGTCACGAATCAACAGATGTTCCGTCGAAGGCAAACTTAGCTCAACCAGCTCGGGTATGCCAGAGGATCCCCCCGGATGAATGAAGGGTGCGCGATTGGCTATGCTTTCGATGACGGTGCATGAGATTAGCAACTCTTTTAGTCCGTCTGACCAGCGATAAAGAGACTTTCCGGTGCACCGGCAGATGATAGTATGTGTCAAACGTAGAAAGGGAAGGGAATGAGAGGCCAGAGCAGGGTGATACAGGACTTCTTCCGTGATTTGGCCGTGCAGTAGTGGAATATGAGGACTGTCAGGTGAGGTGTGTTTTGGAACGCGGTCAAGAGATTGCCGTAATAACCTGCAAGGTATATGGGCCTTGTCTCGTCAATTTCAACCTCTAACGAGAGGGAGTTGAGAACTGGGAGTGTTGTGGCTGTAGGTCCACCATAAGATGGTAAGCGCCCCCAAGTGGGTGGACTGCCAGATCGGCTCTCTCCCAACGGTGACTTTGGATGAGAGTAGAGAAAAAGACGCCGCTGATTGATTCTTCACTATCGGTGGGCGGCTCTTGGCCATCCCGGTCGAAAAACAAAACTCTCAATGGAACGTCTCTAGATATCTCTAGCTGATTCTTCAATCCTTCCAGCGCATACTTCTTCATATCTGCAGAGAACCCGCCCTCGGCTTGGGAATCCTCCAACTGGGATATATTCACTGGAATAAACGTCCAAAGCATTGGTTTACCCTTCAAAACCCTGTTCCACCGAACGCATACTCGTACGAGATTTTGCATGCAACCGTTCGCTTTCGCATAACCCTCAATTGAATGTCTTCAGGAGTATCTCGTTCGGAAGGCGATTTATGGAACCCAATGCTACGAAATTTAAGCAGAGACCTTCGTTATCCTGCGCTCAAAAAAAGAACTAACCCACCCTCGTCAGACAATCCCGGGATTGAAACTTTCGTGATCATCGTGGTAGAGACAAACGGTGGGCGTTTGGGTGGGTTCCCGCAAGTTAAACCATACCGGTCCGGATAATCCGAATTACCGATCACCCACGTGATGACGGAATTTGGACTTTGACCACGACCTGGAGGCTGGGCGACAAGGCCAATCCTTCCTCGGGAAATTCAAAGACAAATTATTGTTTGTAAGTGACTTTCAAGTCTTAATCTTTAATCTTTTGGCGAGGATTTCATCAGGTCTATTACAGCGTTGTTCTGAACTAAGCCCCAGCCTTACCGGTACCTCTGACGGCTAATGCATATCATTCGAATTCACAATCTCTTCAAGGCCTCTCCGACCAACTCCCAGCCCCCCGACTGGTACAACACTCTACCATTTTCCCTGTGTCGACATCATTTCCAGGAGGTCCCGAGTTGGGCCAACATTGCTTGAACAGCTCGTTGAAGTACGCGGCGTGGTTAACGGCGGCGCAGCAGTCTTTGGTGACTTGGTAGTTGGTCCCGCCGGAACCGTCTTTGTTGTTGGTGCAGGTCATTACGCCACCTTTAGAAATAGCACAGGTTGGTTCGATGAAGCAGGCTGCAGAGATTCAGAAGAGGCACGTACCACCGAGAACGGAGGATGCGAGAATGGCCGGTGTGAGAATGGCAGTGGAAAAACGCATGTTGTTGATACTGATTCGCTGTTTCGATGTTGATTCTGAAACCTCAGTTGGCTGTCCTTCTATACCTTCATGATCGGGACGTCGCACCCCGCACTGGAGAGGACCCCTCTGCTATCCGCGAGTTGGGCGCACTGCGCTCATAGAGTCTATATCGTATGTAGGCGATTAATTCGTTGTGAAACGTTCTGGTTTGTATGTCTTCCTGTGCGTGTGCTCCAAAAAAACAGGAGGTCAAGACCAGGCTAAGGGCGCTTGGACGGGTCATAGTATACATTCATTATCAATATCACCAAGAAAGTATCGGTGGGTAACTACGTAGGTTCTCTCCCCCCTGATATCTGACGTTAACTGTTGGTTTGGGATCTATTGCAGCATTGTTTGGTGCGTATGAAAGTTCCGTTCAAACGATGGTTGTATCCAGAATAGCAAGAACGGTACGTATCAATGTCTAGGGTCAGGATAGGTTGTTATAAGTCACGACTCACCTGAGTCTCTCGCTTCTGCTCAGTACACTCTGTTACAGCGCTCGCTCAACATAGAGACCGCACTGTATCATGAAACACGGCTCCAAAATCAGTTTTCACGATGTTCAATGACCGGAAGCTCATTGGAGTACTTGAGCACCTACGTTGGGTCTATCGTCATTGAAATTGAAGTTGGCCTCCACCAAGAAGTCCTTTTTTGCATTCCCCTTGGTACTGATGCATTTGTGGACCTTAGTCTGGAGCTGGTCTCGAGCCTAGTCATCAGTATAAGGTCAAAAACTTTTTGCGACTTTTTGGTCACTTTTTAGTCACTTTTCGGGGCTTTTTGGCCCCAAAATGTCAAAAAGTCGGAAAGCCGAAAGGCATGTCGTATTTCCCCAAAGTCGGCTCATATTTCCCCAAAAATGGACCTTCGGCAAAAGTTGGCGAAAGTCAAAAAGTCGAAAGTCAGGTCAAACTACGGTATACTACCAATATTTTATTTTTCAAACTGTCATTCAACATCGAACGAGTAGACGACAATTGTTCTTGAAATGTGGGAAGCTCGGAGAGACAGTCGCAAAAAGTCGCAAAAAGTTGTAACTTTCCGGCTTTCGGACTTTTGACTTTCGGAGAAAGCCGAAAAGTCCAAAAAGCCCGAAAGTATTTTGCCGGTTTACCGATGTACTGAACGCCTCGCCGGCATAGACGGGCTTATCATATTCTGGTGGAGCTCGCACACAGGAATGTGCACCGACGAATTCGCTTCGATGAAACAACACATACAATCCGACTCCACGAGCGTCTAAAACACGAGAAGATGGAACGCGCGCCCAGCCTAGTATGCATCCCCACTTCAGTCTCCGATGCAACGTCCTGAGGGTATAAAAAGAGGTCAATCGAAACTCTCAGAAGTCAATTTCGACATACTAAAGATCTTACTATCATGCGTTTCTCTACTGTCATCCTCACACCAGCTATTCTCGCATCCTCCGTTCTGGGTGGTACGTATCTTCTCCAAATCAATGCGGCCCACTTCATCACACTAATCCCTGCTCTTTATGAAGGTGGCGTAATGACCTGTACCAACAACAAAGACGGTTCCGGTGGGACCAACTACCAAGTCACCAAAGACTGCTGCGCCGCCGTTAACCACGCCGCGTACTTCAACGAGCTGTTCAAGCAATGTTGGCCCAACTCGGGACCTCCTGGAAATGATGTCGACACAGGGAAGATGGTGGAGTGTTGTACCAGTCGGGGGGCTGGGAGTTGGTCGGAGAGGCCTTGAAGAGATCGTGAATTCAAACTGTACAGTTTTTTCGATTCAATGAACCATGTTTGAGAGTCGTGTCGTGAGAAAAAGAGCTATTGTGGCTTCAAGGTCCTTGCAGAACTCACCGTTTCGGTATTATAGGATGGAGGAGGAGGAGGAGTGTATTACACGGCATGGTCCATGGAATGATGGTGAGAAACAGTCGCCCTATAATAGAGGAAAGTCCTACTCATGCTCAAGGAATTAGAGACCTTATGGGTCGCTAATTTGAGACCGTCGAACGAGATTGGCGTCGTGGTGGTCCATGTTCAAGCTCAAGTCGGTCAATTTTCGGGCGAAAGTCTCGATTATCACGTGCGGCCTCGGTGTTTCAAGAAGTCGGAGTGTTCGGAGTTAAGCATGGCTAGCCAACACGCAAGCCAGTCGAACACTCAGCTTATTCCTCTACCACGACAACCACGAAAGTTTCAATTCTCTCGCTGTTTCACATAAAGGTCCGGTTATCTCTATCAACATCCCAGCTAATGTGTATTATGACTTACCGAACTCTGCTCTCGTCAGACGTGAGGCAAGTAGGGCCAATGAATCGCCTCCCAAACGAAATACTCCTCAACATATTTGAGGGTCATGTGAAGGCAAATGGTCGCGTAAAAATCTCGTTCGAGTATGTACCCATTGGAACGACCTAGCGACAAGCGAACCACGGCTTTGGACGTTTATCTTGGTAGACGTCGCCAAATTCGACGAATTCGACAGCGACGCGGAGAGGCATATAGTTAAAGGACTGACGAATCAACTGGAAAGATCTAGAGAGCTCCCGTTGAACGTTTGGTTTATCGACCCCTACGACGAAAATCCAGGATCCGAGATCAAACAATCGAGCAGCGCCCATTTTCTCTTTAATCTCCTGTATTAGGATTTTGGGTGGCTACGATGAAAGATGATAAGCTTGAAAATGCCGACATCACCGAATTCTAGGGTTAGGTTGGTAAATACAATCTCCGACCAAATCATCTTTTGTCCCACCATCATCTCTGCCCTCTCGCTTTCTGGTCAACGATCTAAATTGTCACCTATGTTCAAAGCCCGTTTTCCCGAGTGATTGTCTTCTATTCTTTGTTCCGAAGGATCTCCGACTCATAGGCTCCTTTCGCGCCCACAGATGTACCCAAATAACGTTAAGAAACGTGCAGAGGGATTAGGATGTCGGGGCTATCTTATGGCCATCTTTTGGGTGCATTTATCCTATATCTCTGGGAATATAGCAAGTTACTGACGCCTGTGGTATAGGAGTGCGCCCGGGGCCTGGAAGAATAAGTTTGACCGTCACCTTGGAGCAGCGTTCACGCGTCGAATGTCGAATGTCGAAACTTGGAATCTAGAGATAGCGCTATGCTCGAGAAGTGAGACATCGTGCGATATTGCTCTCGGTTGAACGTGGTGCGTCTGTTCCCGTCAAGACTACGAGTGTCTTACTATCCTGCTCATAAACGATTTTTTTAGATTGACTACGCTCGTATTTGGACCATTGCCACGAGTTGTATTCTAGCAAGGGGCGGATGTCAAAGCTCACGGTGACCGCGCGCTGGTGCCAGAGAGCTCAGCACGCCCCTTTGAGCAGGATAAATGGGAATTTGTAGGAAGATACAAGTCAAGGAGAGGGGTACCAGCAAAAGAAGTGCTGTTTCCGTCGGTGTGTAATGTCCATTTTCGATCTCAACTCGATCATACTGATATTTCGCCATTCATAGGACTAGATTATGGCTCAAAAACGCGCGTGTATATGGATTACAGCTGCAGCTTGATTGTACCTCTTGGTCCAGTTACCATGAAAACTCAGGCTTGGACCACCGTTCTACTACAACTATGCCCTTCCTCTAGTAATGAATCGAAATCGATGCTATTACCCCAGCTGCTCTACTTCTGTCATTCCCCTTGTCATTGGGCTGAACTGTGTTCTTTCGATAACGAGTGGAACCGCTCTACCGACGTTTGACTATACAACTACAACCACTCTTATCTCGAGAAACCGGAACGGATGGTCATGGCTGGGGCTAAACGCAAGCTGAAGAAGAGGTGACGGGTTCAAGTTGTATTCCTTCTTGGCCTACTAGGATAAGGTGTGCTCGCTCTGCTTCCCGAACCCAATCTTTCGCCTCAACCATGATTCCCTAAGCTTGTACGTTCAGGAAGTATTTTATATACACCATCGGTGTGTCTGGTTTGCCCTCGGCGCGGGTACAAGGCCGTGCTAGACTTGACCGCAGCCTAACCTAGGCCTCACCCTTCTCCGTGGTTCATCGATTCATATCTTCTATTACCACCTTACCCCCCTCAGGTCCAGCTCCCCGGTGTCACACCCTTCTTTTGTCAATCATGCGCCGCCGGAGCTGTGCCTTAATATCAGCGGCATCGAACGTTCGCTCTCTTGTATTGCAGCGCCGGTAACGCTCGCTTTGACCTTGATATGGGGCAAGAATAGACAGTTTGGTGCCTGTCCTCCCCCCATCCTCAGTGCTGTGGCCGCTGGCCATCGTTCAACTCCCGGTATTGCTGTTGAGGGTTGGCCGTCAACTGCCATTGAACCCGTTGCCAACCATCTCCTTCCGAATAAGGCAGGTCTTTCAAGAGTCATTCACTTCATCGGTACTTTGGATGTTCGCTGATGGACCATACGAGTCTTCCCACGATGTTCTATACGATTAGCCTCACGGTAAAAAGGCAAAAAACCAGAAATTGCCGACATCATCGGATTTTGGGGTTAGGTTGGAAATTCAATCTCCGACTGAACTATCTTCGAACCACCATCGTCTCTCCCCTCTTGCGTTCCAGTCATTGACGTTCTGGACTATTACTAGCTTCATAGCCCGATTCCCTGGGTAAGTACCTCCTATTACTCGCTTTAAAGGCCAAACCTAGCTCAAATGATGATTCCTTCGCGCTCTCAGATGTACCACTGGGATACCATTCAGAAACGTACGGGGATCAGGATGAATCATGAGGGTGCTGTCTTTAGGGTCCGTTTTGTCTACAGCTCTGGCAAGCTAGCAAGGTATTGACACTCTGGATACAGGATTGGGCTCTCGAACACCACCTTGAAGACATGCTTGCTTTGAGTGGACGGCTCTTGGAATCGTCGCCTTGAGGCACCCTTTCACGAATTAGGTATCGAATCTTTGCGATCCAAGGATGGTGCTACAACAGGAATGATGCTACAACAGGAATGAACGAACGAGATTTGAGGACGCAAAGCCCCTGTCACATTGCCCTCGGCTGAAAATGGTGCGCCAATTCTCGTTGATACCACGAATCGCTTACTGAACGACGAAACTTACGCTCAGGCCCCAGAGTCACGTTCGGATCGACTGGGCTCGTGTTTGGGTCGTCACCACGAGCTCCATTTCAGCCAATTCAAGAGCGAAGAACAAGTTCGAGAATGGACAGTAGCAGTTACTGCGTAGCGCTTGCCGAGGGTTCAGATAGTCCAGAATACCTTTCGAGCGGCATGAATCTGGGGGACAGAGTGGAAACCAGTTGAATGAGAGTGCAGATACCTGGTGTGTATTGTTTATTTTCTAGGTTCTGCCGATTCTAATGTTCGTAGAGAAGATAGCCGGGACCGACCCTTTGTCTATGGATTCAAACCGAACGTCCAACTTGTCGTTTATTTCGGCTCTCTGATTCTCATCAAGGTTGAAAAAACAGTTCACCGCCTCATTACGACGGTGTTCTCCGGTGCGAGGTGGAGACCGAAGGCTCTGCACCAACCGCTTTACCTCTGTTATCTGCCACACAACCGCTCTTTGGCATTGCGGCCAGGCTGATGGTGCGCTCAAGCCCGTCCTCGAAGAACTGCTGTGTAACTAACACTTTGGAGTTGCAGGTTTAGCTCCCCTCGAAGGGTTTCGAGCCTGACACGTAGACGGCGACGTTGGATCATGGGGCTTCTCATTGTTAACGATGGTGTGTGTGCTAGACTGAAGATGGTGCATCTGCGGTCGACGATCGTGCTATTTTCTAGTCTTAAGCCTCGACAAACTGACATCGGTCTCTTCAGCTGAATACTCCGTTTCAGTGGAAATTATCTCTGGAAAGCAAAATGAAATTTGCAATCCGGTCCCCTCACCCCGGCCTTTTTAGTTTTGAGACTCACCAGGCTCAACCTGGGCGCTTATAGAGCTTATATCCACCGTCAGTGTGTTTGCGTTTACCCTCTGGTTAGATATAATACCTTACTGGATGACTGGAGTCATATCTTTTCTCTGTAGCCTACGTTCCGTGGCCAGCTACTTCTTCAATTATCGCTGCCTCACTTCCGTAGTCTATCGAATCATAGGTCCACATTACTTCATCTCCTGGCGTGGATACCGATTCACCTCTCGGATCCAGGTCTC